>DWME01007283.1:0-12769 GCA_018244795.1 Parelbella ahira ahira
TTATTTTTTTTATAAATTCTAAGGTGTGCAGGTTTCCTCACGATGTTTTCCTTCACCGTTAGCAAGTGATATTTAAAGTACTTATCATATTAGACTATTATTATTGCCTCACTACGTCAGGCACCTTGCAATTTGAAATGCTTCGTTACATTTTTTAGATGAATTTTAACTCGCACTGTACTCCTCAGCCTACCCCCGCGAGGAAATAAATATGTGCTGCTATGTTAAGTTTATGGAAAATTTTCTGGTTTCCACGATAAATAAATCGTGTAGCAACTAGTTAGTAGGAACCATTAACTTGTTATTTTTGTTTTTTTTTTTTATATAGAACTACAATTCATACTGTATGTAAACGTGAAAAATGAAATAGTATTGCACATTCCACACGTGGATTGTATTTGTAAATAACTAAATTTTACTAAATCAAACTTTTCTTTTTTTTTCTTTTTTCATATATAAAAAGCGCTTCTTAACCCGTGCAAATTTTTAAGCGCCTTTAGGACATTTGATAATTAATTAGCGTACAGCCCGTGTAAACTTAAATCCAATTTCATTTACTGATATTGATACACTGTGTACAGATCACGGCACGGCGCATCTATGGGGCTCAAACAGCGGACGCCGTGGGTGGAGCCGCAAGCGCACCTCGGCCCCGCAGATGGGCAACACGCAGGGCTCCATGCCTCGCATCGCGCTCGTGCTCCGGTCGCGTCGCAGCTGGCCAGTCGCGCCTCAGTCGTATCGCAGGTAAACATATTGATATAACTCATGTACCTATACGTAACACGTAGAGAATTACCGTTTGTCTTTTGAACTTTATTATGATGATTTTCTGAGTGTGGGTACTGCTGTTCAGCTGCTAGACTATACCTATGCTTAAGTTTTCCAAGTTTTAGGCCATATTTAAATATCTGAGGACGTATCCACAGAGGATCAACCGATTAAAGAACTACATATCTATACATGCACATACATATAGTAGTTAGTAAACATATACATACTTAGTAGTTTAAAGCCTTCGTTTTTACATCCTCATGCTTATCACAGTTTGTGTGATGGTGGGAATTAAACCCACGACCACGGGTTCGGCTGCCATGTTCACTAACTCCCGGACAAACGGGCCAGTCATGTTAAGTTATAATAGATACTATTACATTACTTTTATAATATTCCGGATTTCAAATAAAGTTGTGTGTGGATACCTTAATAAGGTGTAAACAATATACGATACATTTTTGTTGTGTATATTTTTATTGAAAAAGTTATCGAGTTTTAACTACAAGTTCAGAAGGTCAGAACCTTCGAATGACTTTGGGCATCTGGCTGAATTCGGCTGCGATATTTTTGAACCAGATGTTATAACGACGTTATTTTTGTCCTTTTCATCAATTCGCTGTTGGACACGGGTCTGTTTATAGAATAAGAGAGTTAAGGCCATAGTCTGCCACACTGGCCAAGTACGGGTTGGCAAGCTTCACAGGTCTTAGAGAACATTTTTTTTAATTCCATGATGTGCAGGTTTCTTTACGATGTTTTTCTTTCCCGTTATAGTAATTGAAGAAGGTTATAGAAAGTGACGACTTCTACTCATTTCAACATTTTCAGGTTCCATAATTCTCATTCTATGGAAAAGACAATTTAATATGTGCAGCAAATAAAAAAGGTTCTATGTTGTCGATGGTTTGTTACTCAGATACGATGCTGTTAAGTTTTTGGTTTCCTAGGTACAATTATATTTAGCAAATTATTCAATTACTTTGCTGTTGATTAATTAGTTCTATCTCTATCAGTTCATAAAACTCAGTTTTACTCCAACACGGACTCCGATAAATCAAATTTAAAATCTTCCGCTCCGAATACGTTTCCTGTAAACTCATTTCCGAAATATTCCTAGTTGTTGAGGGCAACGTTGCTGACGGCAACGGAGTTCAAAATATATTTAAAAATAATAATTATAAAAGAATCAAAAATCAGATATACAGTGCCAACATTGATGGATGCAGTTGCCAAAGGAGACCAAACCTCACTTACATAAATATCTTAATGCGATAAGTCAGATACTGACTGACAGGGGAGTCAAAAATCTTCGTAGCCGACGTGAGTGTATGAAAGGAGTGATGAATGTAAGTGAAGTACATCGGGTCTGTAAGGATAGAGATATTTGGGGTCCAGTGCTCTTTCCCTACTCCGTGACGGGCTTGGTGTGAAGATATGTATGTAAAAGGTAGTAGTAATATTAAATAGTGAAAAGATAATTTTTTAGTCGTTTTATACTGCACTAGACATTGCCTGATGTTGCGGTTAATGAATGACTGAGTTTTAATTGATCTAATTATAATTAATTAAATATATTATTATATTATATAAATATATAATTATAAATATATAATTATAATTAATTAAATATATAATTAATTAAAGATATTATTACCATCTGCCATAGTAATTGGTCAAGTGGTATCCGAGTCTATAAACCTATATTTGGATATGAACGTCCATTTTTACATATCAGACTGTAGTTGCCTGGGACATCTCACGTGGTCCCGTAGGGATTAATTTTCATCTAAATCTTCGCAGTTGGTATATATTATTGCATATATTACAGACATATTTTGTTCTTTGTCAAGATTTAGAAAACATCGATTTAGAAAAAAATTCAGAAAATCATATCCGTTTATAAATAAGTTACAATAGGGTAGAAGTGTGTTTTGCGAGCATTTTTACAAGACAAGGCATATGAGTCCTTACGAACGACAGTTATTTTACTTTCAAGACATTTTATTAAGATAAACTTTTTCTTTTGTAACGTGTTACTTTGACGGGTGGATTAAGGAATAATATAAAATTAAAATACCTCAGCTGCCTCCTCGAGTCTATGTCTATAGCACCTACATACCTATTTTATTATCAAGTCTGTGAAGCACAATGCGCGCCCGAATTACATACTTGATAACTATTAAAATGTATGACTAAAAGTGTTTTCTACGCAAAATGACCTGTAAATTACCTATTTCTGACTGCTTTTAAATTATACGTGGGTGTAACCGCAGGGCACAGCTATTGTGAACATGTAACTGAAAGCATATTTTTTTCTGATAACTACGTGGACATTTGTTTAGAAGCGGGAAAGAAAAGCATTACGACGGCAACAATAGCACGGGACAGGTGTACAACATGAGAGATGACATTGACGCGTAATTGTTTATGTAAGTGGTTGAATACAATTCGATGCAGATTGATTCTCTAGAGGACGTGGGGTTAGGAAACTACTAGGTGAAGTTCAGCTTGTTCGTGCCCTCCGGTACTTATTTCTGATAAATTCATGTATTGGGTATATCGGTTTTATTCTTGAGCATGCATTTATTCAAACGATTTGGGTGAAATTTAATATACATGTATAAGACTATGACCTGGAATAAACTATTCGAAAATTTTATAGAATGTTACAGAATTCTCCAGAATGGTCTAAGGGCTAATGTATTGGAATTTTACTATTGGGTATTTATACACATGATTATATGTATGTATATGTACCGGTTTATCTCACGTACATTTTTCGTATATGGGATGTTTTCGTGGGTTCGATTCCCATCCACAATTAATATTTGTGCGAGGAGCCCATGTATTTGTTCCGTATTTGGTTGTAAAAGTATCGACATCAATATATACATATTTATATATCTACATGTAGTTCATCAGCTGTTTGGTCACCATAACGCAAGCATTCTTGATGCTTTGGGATCAGGTGGACATGTGTGGAGATGTGCCAATACATAAAAAACATGTATACAATTTGTGTAGTTAATAACAGTTATACCCACAATATGGCCAACTGGCAGCGCCGTACACCTGCGCTATATTATTACCATTTGGTTCTTTCCATTTTTAAAAATATCGCGCAGTATAGTTTGAATATTTTATCGTTTCACTGTTACAGTTCGGATCTAAAACCGAATTCTGGACTAACGGTCGATTGGATGCCATATTTGGATTCAAATTTAAAATAGGAAATTGTTACATAATCTGATTTCTAGACAAACCTTTGTTTGTAAGTAATAAATTATTTTGATCGTTGAAAGCTTTTGATATTCGTTTTGAGAGGTGGCGGCTTCACTATGTCAACCCTTGTCACATGAATTTTGTATGAAATACTTGTATTTAGGACCAGTATTATCATAGCTATATTATACAAAATAATGAAAATGGTGGTTATCACTTCATTCGGATATTATTAACTTATATAAAAAAAAATATCATTAGCTGTCATCACACTGAGTTTCTAGACGGGTAGGCAGAGAGCACCGAGTGTCAAGTATCACTGTTCTTACATATCTGACGTGATTCTTCTATATTCACTCTTATGCACGCACGCTAGTTTCAAATAATCTATTTAAATGAAGATATTTTTCAATCGTTATTATTATCTTATCTAATAATACCTTAACAATCTGACTTGACAAAATCAGCTATTACAAAACGATGTTGTTTTGACTCATTTTGTCTTGAATGGTGCAATTTTGTTGATTCTCGAATCGCAGTTTCAATTCCGTCAAACGTGATATAAAAAGCGTGACTACAATAGTTCACTAGATCACCTTTTTTATTACGCGTTGAAGGAGTCCACTGGAACGCTCCTGCAAGAGGAGGCACTTGAAGAAGAAAATAGGTTAAGACATCACGACGTTGGAGGCGCTGAACCCCTAAGTGCTAGACGCTATATCTGCAAGCTGGCACTATCCGCTTACTAGAATTTAATTTTTCATAGGCAAGCTGCTTTGTTAACCTGCCTTTATGATTTCGTAATTGATTTACAAGTTTTCTATTTACCACTATATGATTATGTTAGAATTATAGAATTTGACACTATAGTCTACAGAACTATAGAGTAAATGACATGGAGTTCTAGTAACCATTGTTTTTTTTAAGAACAGTTGCTTTACACGTAGAGAAGCTCATGAGGTTGTGTAGGTGGTTAATACTTCAGTCTATAGGTACGAAAATACTGGAGATTTTTCATTGTAACATATTTAAGCAACAGCGTTTGTATTGTTGATTTTTAATTGAAAGAGAATTGACTATAATAAAACAACCACGCATCGGCCTTTGGAAATCCACTGCTAGATACAGACAGCTCTCATAATCAGTACTTCTCCACAAATGCCAATAAATAGGTAAAGCTGCTAATGTTTTGGGAACCATGCCTCACAAGGACATTTTAGAAGCACTTTTTTTTATATATATTGTTTTCTATTTTAATATTATTATTTTCAAAATGTCTCATATTTAAATAAAATATCATTTTTTTAAATATTAGCATATATTGTGCACTTAGGTCTTTGCTTTCTAAATAAATATATTGTGTTATTTGTAATTAAGTACCATGATTGCCTACCTCGACTATGTTAAGATTGTCTCATTGGTCGATCGGTTGCAAGCGCGACTGACTATCTGGAGCTCCTGGGTTCAAATCCTGGGTCGGATACTATTGAATTTTTCATATTAAAATTTTCTTTTAGTGCTTTGGAGTCTGGATCTGTGCCCGGTGTATGGCAATAGGCTCACCATGTGTTCCGTGTGACGTAAAAAATTCATAACTGGTGAAACGTGGAAGTGTACCTACAGTACTCCTCTGCGTACCTTTTCGGGGATTACAGGCGTGATGTAATGTGTTGCGTGTATTTAAGTGCTAACTTTGAGTTATATACGGCAAGAACCACATGGAACTACCTAAAACACAGTATTTAGGTAGGTTTTCCACGGTAGGTATCTAACCAAGTTAATAACTTGATATAGACGTTACGGCCTGTGTGAATATTTTTACTGTTATTTTAGGTCGCAAAATGAACTGTCACTGCACCGGATTGATTTCAGGCCAAACGATAACGCATACAATACTGCGTAGAAACTATATTGTGTAGTCGTTAAAGGACAATTTATACTCGTAATTTAGTTTTTTTTATGTAAAATAGGTTAGACTGCTTCGTTGGTCGAGTGGTGGTATGCGCCACCGTTGATCCACAGAACCTGGGTTCGATCCCTCTGTGGAGTATTACTGGGTTTTTGTAACTTGGAATTCCTAATAGTAGCTCGGGGTCTGGATCTGTGCCCATTGTATGGTAATAAGCTCATCATATATGTATATTCCACCAAATATGAGTAGGTATATATCTATTGTATGGAGAGACGTAGAACATAACTGGTGAATCGTGGGAGTGTACTACATATCTCTGCCAAACCCTTCGGTTAAATAAAGACGTGATGTTATGTTATGAAATATTAGGTAAGATTTAAACGTACCATCAGTAACATTTTGCCTTGGAATCACTATCCTTAGTATTGAGTAACTGACTGAAGTGAAAAAAGATTGGGCAAAATACTGGTTATTTGGGGAGTCACAAGTCTCCGAAACCAGACTTCGTGTAAGCGGTGAAGCAGGTAATAGCAATTCAGGTTTATAAGGATAGAGAGATTTGGCCTTCGGAGCTCTCTACCTACACGGTAAAGGACTTGGTATGATGATATAAAAATAATAAGCACATTTTAGGTAGCTTTTGTCTTGAGGTTATTCAGATATGCAAAATTCCATGCTAATTGGTGAATATCGCGGTCAGTCCTTATTATCTAACGATAAGACTGAAACGACTGCGATTTGCTAGTGTTCTGTAACTGACAGGATATTACGAGTGGTTTGTTCGCCCTTCTGCTTTTAAAATAAATACACGTTATTATGATGATTCAGGAGGGTAGATTTGACATGGAATAAGTATTCTTGAGGCAATACTGCCTTGTTGGTTGAACTCGACTGCTGTACCGAGGGTCGTGGGTTCGATACCGCCCCGATATAAATACGTGTTTAATGAGCACACGTATTTGTTTTGTGTTAGTTATCGGCCGGTTTTATGTTAGTGGCATACTTTATCAGCCGTCTGGTTACCAGGACACAAGCTGTCTTTTGCTCTCACAAGCTCTCTCTCTCTTGAATACTTTGGATCAGATGGCCGTATGTAGAGATCTTCCCGGATGTTATTATATATTATTATTAATACTTCTTTACAAGTGTTGAGTTTATGCATTATTGGGAAATATTTGTGTGCTTTCTTTTATTAAATTATTACCCAATCAATTAGCCGTTCCCGCCCGCTTTTCTGAGCTTGATTTGAAATTTGTTCTTTATAAAAAATAAAATTATTTTTATTACTTCATAAAGTCTAATCTCTAACCGTAGATAACTGTCCAAATTTTGAGTTATAGGGACTTGAAATTGCACTTACGTGAACACTGTATGTGGCAGAGAACGACATGAAGTCTTGTTTTTATTTGACTTTCAAAAAAATTATTTATTTATCCCACAGCTTTTGTCGTAGTTATTTTTATCTCACAACTAACAAACTGAGAATTGGCGAAGAAAAAGTTTCATAGCTGACATATTGAAAGCAACCGCAGATCCCGATTGTAAAGGCGCTGCCTTGTTTTCAATACTTTTCAGATTTTCTTTCTTGTATGTAGATAACTGTGAAAAGTAAAAATATTAGTATAGAACGCTTTCAAAGAAGTTGATCGATTTCTTTGCCATAAAGTTTAATACCAAACTGTTATCAAAATTTTAATAATCCAATGATAAATCTTAAGAATCTACAGTTTAATATCCATAAACGAACGTGACCATTTATTCTTACGTGCCACGTCAGACAGATTATATTAGTAAAACAAAAATCAGTACCTATATCATGACACTGAAATTTCGAGACAATAGCTGCTTTTTCATTTATCTTTATGTATTAATTAGTACTTGTTTTAAATTTATAAAGAAATTGACTTCTCCGAAAGAAGTAAGTTTGGCTTAATGATATTGAATAGTACCTTCATTTTAAATCCCTATCTATAACATTCTAATTTCGATATTTCGATTTAACATTTGTGTAAACTAAACACTTCTATAAGTTACAAATATACTAAAAACGTAACATCACGCCTGTAATCGCCGAAGAGATCGACAGAGGAGTGTAGCACGCTCTCATGTTACACCAGTTACGTTTTTATGTCCCACCATGGAATAGGTGGCAAGCCTATTGCCATGCACTGGGCACTAATGCAGACTCCGAACCACTACTACAGATTTCAAGATAGAAAATATATACTTACTTTTAAATCAAAATTAATACACTAATTCCTATTATAACTGAGTTGTTCTAATAACAATACAACAATGTAGGTTGAGTTATTAGATTACTGCGTGCGCTCTCCGTTAACGTTATTACAGTAAATATTCCAGAATCAATTTGAACATATTTCGACCGAGTCAAGTGCCTCATAGCTCATACATCTTTATAAGCACACATCTTGTAACATTGAACAAACATAAATTATTACGTATTTGCTGTGCTTATTTTTACGATTTAATAGTGATCTAGGTATCGTTTTCCTTCTTTTGAACACCATCACGCCAGGTGCGTTACAGGGCAGACAGAGAACATACGCCGCTTGCCATCGATTTGTGTTATATATGTGAGGTTATGTAGCAGGTGTGATCTTTTTTCAATTGTAATTTTCTGATTAGAAAGATCTTTAGAATTCAGTTCAATAATGTCAATATTTAAATTTTATTCTTTATGCCCTATTACGCCTTCATAATCTATACGTGGGCATAAATCGTAAACACTTATTAAGCCATAATATGGAAAGTATTCAATAGCCCGGTAGAACGGCTTCCCAACCACTTATTAACTAGCACAATTGTACTCTACTGATGTGCCCTTAAAAACACAATGAGATCTGTTTGCTAGAATAAAAAAATAATCACACAGACTATCTAAGCGATCAAGTATTATTGGAATTTGAGTATTGAATTAACATTAAAGTGGTTTTTATAATATACGCAGTGTAAAATATGGTGTTTAAAAGTAAATTTTCATGTTTTTTTTTAAATTGTATAAACAGTACTTAAAAATATTTCATAATTTATTCGCGGTAAAAAGTGTAAATGGTAACAGTGTATAAACACGCAATCTCACTTCAGTATTTACCATCTTGGCTACTAAGCTTCAGTTCGCGCCTTTCAGCATTTCTGACGGAATATGATATCTTCCCGCAAAAAATGGTTGTTTATAATATAATTGTTTACATAATAGATAGATAAGTACAAAATTCATTATATGATAGTCAAAAGCTTGTTAAAAATATTTGAACTGATTTTGAAGAACTAAATTTCCGGTTAATGCTGCAACCTTATTTATCTGAATTAAAAAAAAATCAACACTAACCTTAATTAGTGGACCTAAGAGAATCAAACATTTCATAATATGATATAATAACATTATACAATGTTACACTAAGTTAATTATAGTATGTACATATTATAACTACTTAATACTATGTCATTATAAGTATTATAATAATAATCGAACCATTTATCATTCCACTGTTGGAGGATGGATCTCGTCTCATATTGAGAGGATTAAAGCCTTATAGCTTCACATATTAAATATAATATGTGTATAATTGCAAATGTATATACTTTAATACTTTCAATGCATCGTTGGTCAAGTGGCTGCAAGCGCGACTGCCGATCGAGAGGTCCCGGGTTCAAATCCCAGGTCGGGTGCTACTGAATTTTTCTAATTTTGAAATATCTAGTAGTGACTCAGAGTCTGGAATCAGTACACGTAACTGGTGAATCTTGGGAGTACACTACACTCCTCTGCCTACCCCTTCGCTGTTTAATACTAATATGTTCTGTTAACAAAGCGAAATGGTCAACGTGTATGTAGGCTGGTGCTGAAATGATATATTTTCCTACAAAATAAACTCGACAATCCAATGATTTATCGTACAGGCTATTTTCCCACGACCTATTTTCCCTTTAATATTATAAAGAAAGCTATCAGTAAATGTACTGTGTGAGTAAGTATATCGAATTTAAAGGAATAAAAGACCATTATATTTCAACTTTGTTTTTCCTAAATTAACTATCAATTAACTTTAATTGGTCTTTTGGCTCCTGTCTTTGGCTTTCTTTGGCTTTGGCTCCTCCTCCGAAAAACCTCTGCTGCGTGCTGCGGATCGCTGAACTTGAGATGAAGGAACCAAGGTGCTTTATTGGCTGCTCGCGGAACCTGGTCATCGTGCTTGTTGCTGCTGCTGGCTTGACTCCATGACTCCTTGTACTTGCTGAAGGACGTCAGATACTTCGAGAGGATTACCAATGGTGTGGATTGTTGGGTCGATCACGTCGGTTGATCGCGTTGGTCACCAATGTGGAGGAAAAGGGGAGATCTCCCGCCAGGCGATGTCGCTGCCTGGGGACCGCGGTCTGAATCTTATGCGTGTTCAGCATTTCTCCATGTGAGGCGTGCGCTCATATTTCTGTAGGTAGCGCGCCGCTACACCCGCAAAAACTACTCAATTTGTCGGCAAATATCGCATTTCTTGTTTCTGTTCGCCGCTTTTGCTATAACCATTTTCTGCCTCAAAACTTTCATTTTTCAAGTTTAAGTTTGCTGAAATAATCATATATATGTCCTTTGAATGCACACTTTTACATGGTAGTTATTTTTGTTGCCCAAATTAGTCGCTTTCTTCATTTCTTCAAGCTTTATTTGTAATTGACCCGTTCTTGTTACATTTCATCCCATCTTCGTGTATGTATTGAGGAGGTATTTTGTATTCCACTATATCAGATATTATCACTGTACACTCCATTGTACCTATTATGGAAATAGTCTTCGTCTTCATTAATTTCATATGTATCTCACACTAAATTCAAGCAAAGTAGGTAATCGGTGCAGTTTAACCCTAAGAGAGTTGATTTTTAATGCTTCTTCTTAATATTATTGAGGTTAAATGAGGTTCTAGAAGTTTAATGTTTATTCTTCTTATTACAAAGGTTTATTGTGTCTACTTGTTATTGAGGTTAACTGCTTCTTCTTCTTCTTAATATGATCGTGACAGTGCAAATGTGATCAGGCAGGATGTTTGATCGCGTTCAATACTATAGTTCTTCATCTAACTAGAACGCTCGAAGGCGTTCTTGTTGACAGACGCATTAATCAGGGTTTTAAATTTTTCGGATCAGCAGAGTGGATACCTCCTTCAAGACCTGACTTCATCTACTTTACCTTCCACAATCAGGCGCGTTCCGTGGCATTTTCATATTTTGACCTATGGCCAAAGTAGCTAAGGATTCTGGCGTTGATATGGGTAGAAAAACAATTGCTGAATTATGATGCCGAGATCGTTATGAATAGAAATCTTTTTGCGGTGTTGGTCTACGATATACGCGGGATCGACGGATCTTCCTGGAAACGTCCAGCATCATATCTCCATTGCGTCAATTGCTGACTTTCTCTTTCTTTCACGGTCCATGTTTCCGGGCCGTATGTTTGACGCATTTCACTTTTATTAAATCGGTTTCCAGACCGTGACATGAGATGAAATGAACCTGACATTAGAGCCCCCACAGAGATGATAATCGCTCTGAGTTTTCATTTTTATTTCTTGGAATTTCTTCATGTATTTCTTGAGTATACATCCAGGAAATAATCCTCGCAATTTTGAAAATAATGAACTAGTCACTTAAATGTGTTAGTGATAGCAGTTGGTATGTTATAACCGTCTTGATGGCAGGTAAACCGAAAGGCTTTTATATCAATTTATGTACTATTCACACGTATACTGCGTACCTTTTCATGTAATAAATTTCTGCCTCCTGTCTGGATTTCCTGGTGTGAAAAACCGCAGGTATATATAGTGGGACAACCTGTGCTTCGTGAGAGGACGCTTCTTTGCAGTGTTTGTTTGACTTTGCTTCATTTTACTTCATTTGACCTTCTTTTTAATTATGAATATAATTATATTACATGTGTAAGATAAGAATCATTGTAATGTTCTATGCTAATAGATTTGTAATGCATTTGCTATTAGTATGCAATCTTAAAAATGTTAAACAAGTTAAATTCTAATGATATTAAGCATTGTGTCTGAGACGCTATGTCTTAAATATATCTACTTACTTTGGAAATAGCGATTGTGAAAAATCGTAGTTATGTTGCCGTGATTTTATTTAAGAAATCATACATTGTAGGACAGTAAAATTTAAATAATAAATATCTTTAATTGACATATTACTCTTACCTATATTCGTATTCGTCTAGTTTTATTCGAATCATAAGTACACTACGAGTTAGTACCAAAACTTAACAGACAATCTTCCCACCGATATGAAAAATCAAAACAGAACTTTTGGGTTATGGAAATTTTGGGAGTTATGCGTTGGAGTTGTTAGAAGTTAGTTATGTACTTGTTGTCTACTGAATGTAGATGTCTTTAGTCATTGCGAGAGGTCTGGCGACTGCACTAGGATTTTATGCCAATACAAGTTGACGGAGATAAGTCAACCCGTTTTTTGGATGTTTTTAAACCAATAATGACACATTGGACGAGGTGTAACGATGGCTATTTATTCATAACAACCACATCAGGCTACTTAATGTGCCCTCCGAAGCGCTGATGACTTCGTAGGAATTTCGTACCGCTCCCGGTAATTATTACCTTCATAGTTCGCCCGCAACCTGTATTCAATTCAAATTCAAGTTCAAAAGTTTTTTTTCTTTATAAGGTATATAAATACACTTAATGAACGTCAAAACGAATCTTACATATCATCATTTTATTTTATTCATCGGCTTTGAACGCCTCTTTGGCAAACGTAGCGTAGGACGCCCTCCAGCTAGGTGGAGTGACGATTTACGCAAAGTGGCTGGCAGTGGTTGGA
>DWME01007284.1:0-12768 GCA_018244795.1 Parelbella ahira ahira
TGGTGGCGTCCTAGTAGTCGGTGGAAGATATGTAGGTGGTGGAGGTCTGGTCGACGGTGGCGGAGGTGGTGGTAAAGTAAATTTAATAGTTGGTTTGGGGTAATTGTATCCTGTGACTCGTTTAGTATACAGTTGTGTGCTATAAGTTGGCGGGGTTTGTGTGGTCGGTGGTGGGGGTGGTCTTGTTGGAGGCGGTGGTGGTGGCCGTGTTGGTGGTGGCGGAGGTGGAGGTGGTGGTCTTGTTGGAGGCGGTGGTGGTGGCGGCGGTGGTGGTCGTGTTGGTGGTGGTGGAGGTGGAGGAGGTGGTCTCGTCGGGGGTGGTGGTGGTGGCGGTGGTGGTCGTGTTGGGGGTGGTGGAGGTGGGGGAGGAGGTCTACTCGGAGGTGGTGGTGGTGGAGGCGGCGGCCTGGTCGGTGGCGGTGGTGGAGGTGGTGGAGGTTTTGTTGTAGATGGAGGGAATGGGACACGGGGCGTATTGTAGTAATATCCTGTTGTAGATACTTTAGGCGGTGGTGGTGGAGTTCGTGGCGGCTGCCGAGGTATAGGTGGTGGTGACGGCGGCGTGCGAGGTGGCGGGGGTGGCGTGTTCGGAATCTGTGGCGGCGGTGGGAATGGTATTATCGGTTTCTCATAGTAATAACCATCTGAAGGTGGTAGATTCCGTGGTGGTTCGGGCCTTATTCGCGGTGGCTGTGGTGGTAGTTGCGGCTGGGGTGGCAATGGAAGTCTTGGCGGGTTCGAAGGTATGTTTGGTATTCTTGGTGGCTCTGGCGGAGGTGGTGGAAAGGGAATTTTTGGCTTAGGGTAGAAGTACCCATCTTCGTCTAGGTTAGCAACAATCGGCGAACCAACAATGGCATAATTCTGATTAGGATAGCTAGGTATAGCGCGCGGGGCTCGGTCCGCTTGGCAGGCGTGGAACACGGCCAGCAGCACCACCGCAGTGTGTAACAACAGCCTCTGCAATAACAAAACAATGTTTTATGATCAGTTTGGCCCAATTAAAATTACTCACAGAACATAACAAAAATGTTGTTAGTTTTGTATGCAGTGCAAATTAATTGAAAACTGTAAAAAATGGCTTCGATAGCTACTAATTCTTCTCTCTGTAAAAATGAAAAATATAACGTTATTAATATTTTTCAATAAATAAGTTTATTTATTAGTTGTGTTATTTGAAAGTACCTCGTAACTTATTTATATGTAAGAATATTACAAAGAAGAAGAGTATGTTTGTTTGGTTGAATGTGCTAATCTCAGAAATTACTGGTTGGAATTAAAAAAAAAAATTTCTGTGTTAGATAGTCCGTTTATCGAGGAAGGCTATAGGCTATATAACATCACGGTACGTTCAACAGGAGCGGAACATAAATGAAAAATGTTGCAGAAACGGGAAAATTTTTCAATATCGATTAATTAATTTACTGTTCTCTATTTATAAGTATTTCTTTTGTAAAGTAGTTCTTTTGTAACGGTCAATAAACTAACTGGACAATTCTATTTAATTTCAAGCCACATTTAAAAAAAAACGAGAAGCATTGAAACCGATCCGCAAAAAAAATATCGCATGTGAATGAGGTTAGCTCATTTTGTTTGTTTGCTACTATTGACCTAAATAAAGATGTCACGACCAATATCAAACATGTGTTTGTCAAATATTTGCTGACACGCCAAACATTGGTCAATGCCACGTTCTTATGATATACAATGACCACTCACTATGAGTCGTATATGAGCTGGTACTGTAAACATTAGTATTTGTATAACGCTAATGGGTTTTTATACATTTATTTTTGGTGGCAGAACGGGTGTTTCGTAACGAATGTTTGACATTTGGGTGCATAAATAAAAATATCTGTAAGTATAGTAGGTATGTATACGTCTTATAGCATTTATGAGCAATAGTCAGCGAAAGAAACATTTTCCTATTTTATCAATATTACCATTATAACCCCACCTTGGATCTATTACGGAGAACATCTAATCCAAAATATCTCCATATTTACAAGCCCGACCTGCTTCTAGTGCATTCATCAATCTCTTCACACCAATGCCGGTTTCGAAGATTAAAGCTTTATTATAAAATGCATTCAACGCCACAGAGTAAAAACTCAGATTCAATATGCAAATATTCGTATTTTGTTAGAATCGAAGCCACATACAGAACAGTTAAACGTCATTAATTAGCATCAAATAATATTAATTATTGCTATTATTAACGAATTATTGTAAAGATTATTAGCAACTGCACCAACAGGCCAGTATAACGGACAGACAACGAAACCAACAAAGGAGCTCATAATAACAAGTATCCATATAGCATTCGAGATTAATCGGTTAGTCCGGATAAATTTAATATTATGTATTATAATTATTGTAATCGTATAATATAATAAATAAAATAATAAAAAGAAAAATATGTGAAATATTCTCAATTTTTTCATTTAGGTACCAAGAGTAGGTATGTACATGTAAATATGTTGAATATTTACTGATTACGATATTCGAGTCAGTCGGTCAATATTATTTTTCTGCACGCGATGGAAGTCACGACCTAAGATCCTAGTCACGTATAAATGTTAGTAGCATTTAATTCGAATAAAATAACAGAAATAATTTTTAATTTGTATTTTTAAATAATGTCAATGTAAAACACCCTAAGTATCGTATACATAAGACGCTCAGCCGTTAACTTTTAAGTGAGCTACGGCGTCGCAACCGAGACGATAGAGTAACTCTACAAAGTGTGGTTCGGCATTAAATGCTTATTCAATATGTTCTGTTAGTCGCATGACGCTCTTAAATCAAAACTGCCACAACGTGAGGTAATCGTGCAGTGAACTTTTGTCGGAACTGCAACGACACGATCACGATTATCAAACGACTGTTTAATAGTTTTCGTCAGATTTAAAATTGATCGTTAATCTTAAGACTCGCTATAAAATTGATCCGATTATTATGCCATAGTCTTGTGGTCTAGATTTCGGTTTCCAAATTCGGAGGTCCTCAGTTCGAGTAACGGCAAGGTTCTTAATTGTTATAAAATTAGGTGCGTTTTGATATTGAATCATAATTATATCATTTTCAGTAATGGACATCTTGAGCAAAATTACACTTCGGAGTTTCTCGCATTGTTCTGAAGTCTATCATCCCGCTCTGGACCTAACCTTTTCTATATTTAGAAATTCAGTAACAGTATGTTTGAACGCAAATTTTTGAATTTTATACGGACGACCTGTCTGCCACGACATACACCATATAAATTTTCATTTGAAGGCTTCGATTTTCTCCGGTCCGATTTCAGGTGTCAGTGTGCCTACTCTGCTGTACCTGTAAGTGCGTTCAAGGCAGACGTACCTAATCAAATTTTTGTATAAATTTGTTTAAGAATTAAATATAAATATACATATATAGAACAACCACAACGCAATGGAAATATGACTTTAAAGATCAACGTCATTAATCAGTTATTCACTGTCAGTATGAAAGTTGTGTTTTTGTTTTGTCCACAATAATTGCGTCTTAAACGTAACATACCTACTACATAATAAATAACTCTAAAGCCAACATCGTGTATATTGAATAGTAACCCAAGAGAAGCCACATATTGTAGGCGTCGTACGTGGGTTTGTGAGATTAGTCTACGGTTTTAACATATTGTTTGAATGTTGTGAGTTGAACATTGTATATATAAATCCAAAGTATAACTTATTGCTTATTTAGTTTGTTACAATAGTCAGTAATATTGAATAACTACTTGTATTTTGTAGAATCGAACTTTAGTACCAGTGTTAGCCAAAAAATAAAATAATATTCACTCTTATTGATTATTTAATCGGAGAGCTACACGTAACATCACGCTTTTAGACCCCGAATTGGTAGGCAGAGGAGTTTAGTAGGTATACTCCCACATTTTACCAGATATGTTTGTGTCCCATGAAATAGGTGGTGAGCCTATTGCCATACTCAGGGTACAATTCCACACTCCGAGATCTACTGGAAGTTCTAAATTAGAAAAATCCAATAGTACCCGACCCGGGATTTAAACCCAGGACCTCCCGATCGATAGTCGCGCTTGCAACCACTCGAACAACGAAGCAGTCATTGGAGAGGTTCTTAGAAAAAAAATTATAGTATTAGTTACAAAGTTTTCGCTTGGTAATTACATAACATACAAAAGACTTCGAATAAATTTCTAAATTACGATTGCAATTCAATTAATAAATTGAATGATTACATTTTACACCTTTAACTGTAGCTTATAAAATTAACAAACGGTTTTCACTAAAATAACATTTGCATAAGACCTAAATAGTTTATACTCTACCCCTCTAAAACAATTACGCCACATACGAACACAGTGAACGGCCGCAAGAGGTCATTATTATCACATACTCAAATACTTGTAGTACCTATTTCTTTTGCGCAAATATTTCAGCGTCTTTTCTCTAAACCTGACCTCGTTTTATTGTAAACAAAGCACAAAATACTGACAACTGCATGAATTTTAAGAAAATATGTATAATGAAATTGGGAAACGTTGGTAGAGCATGGAAAATCGGTTTCACATGTTGATAGACGTGTGGTCTCATTTTCAAACTCTACATTAACATTAGTCTGTTTGAATGTTTATAAAACGAAAGTATTCATAGTGATGTGTGGTAAGTGGTCATGCGTAATGACACATATCTGCAACTGGTGTGATGCAGAACTTCTGTACAGGTCTAGCAAGAATAATAATAATGTGTTGTAACAGCTCACACACACATCTGTTTACGAACAATGCAGGACCTGAACTATGATAACTAAACCATAGTTACAGTTACAGATATTTGAAAGCTCTAAGCACAATACAGGTGACCCAAGAGTACATCTTTCTTACGTCATCCAATCAGTACTTGATAAACATTCCATGTGGCATTTAGTCTTCGGAGCGTAAACATTGCGAATAGCGTCTATTGGCTTAATGTTCAAAGAACCTAACTGGTGATCTAATGGTTGGGTGTTCGATTCTCACCTAGGGCAAATATTTATGTCATGAGTGTGCTTAATATGTGAAACTATCTATATAAATATGTATGTATTTAGATGCTTATAACTAACCGGTGAAACGTGGGAGTGTACTACACTCCTCTGCCAACCCCTTCGGGGATTACAGGCGTGATGTTACGTTAGATGCTTATAAGATAAATGTACGTTTATCAACTACCTGGTAACCATAACAGTTTAATTAATAATGCATCGATTGATTAAATAATCATATGACACTATTCTCGACAGTTAGATGACGTAAAACCGACATGGCATAGAATCGAATTGTGTAGGTTGTGTTCACACAGTCGAGGAATCGAAGAGGATGTATTGTTAAGGTTAGTTTAAAGAAAACAAATATATCCGTAGAATGGAAAGTAAACGCGTCGTATAAAGCACTCTTTAAGATAGTTGTGTTGAAGTTTAAGTGGATGATGATCTCAAATTCCTTGCCCGATTATTTCCTTGATATCTTTTAAAACGAAATATTTAATGAGTACAAAGTTAAATGTATTTTGAAAATTTTAGCTCAGTTTTGCATAAATTGTTTAACAAGTAGAATATCTTGAGTTTCCTGCGGTCTACGAGAACTGACGAAATAGGACCTCTGATAGATTCTTAAAAAAAGTTTGGCTATCACAAACTATATAAAAGTTAAGCTAATACACAATTAAATTATGAATACAGAAAACACAAATATTTCACACTACAGACGTAGAGCTAAATAGTACAAAATTGTTTAATTCTTATGAATGAATGTGCTCAACGAATATTCAAAGTCATAGATACATCTCTAACATCTAGAATAAAGAGACTTTAACCCCATATAAATAATTTCCATATAATTCATTTTATTTACATATATCCCAATAAAATTTATGTTTTTAATATTTAAAGAAGATCGGTTACATTTTTACTGTCACGAATTTAAAATATAACTTTGTGCTACAGGTATTTTATCACGAATATTCAAATTCTAGACTTTTTCGCTACTAAAACCTCACATTCTTGATCGATGGCGCAAGGTATGTACCTTATTTGGGGTGCCGCCATTTGCCGTTTAAGGACACTTGCACAATTAATTGTGTACCTACAGTTGACTTGCCTCTGTTACGAAGTGATTAATTAGACATAACGACGATTTTGTTAAATTTTATGACGATCAACAATAATGAAACACCGTTGAAAGTCATTTTTACGATAACGACAGCAGATGAACATACATTTAAATCTGATGGCATTGAATCCTGTATACGGCGTTGGTGATCCGCATTCTCTCTGTAACGTATTATAGTCCAAGGATTTTTACATGCGTGTCCGGCGAGGAGGCATGCCAGTTAAGGCATGTCCGGAATTTTTTTATTTGTCAATTTTATTGTCATACTGCAACCAGGTTTATATCATATTATAAGGAATTTTTTTATTATATTATAAGCAATGTTTATAATATACTGTAATGAATTCTGATATCGTGATACTTGTTTTCATTTGATTCATAAAAAATATTAGTTACTAAAATTTTGAATGTTTGTATTTCCATTCGTGAGCATTGGTAGTACCTATAGTTAAGAGTGCCAACAGTAGCCAGTTTTTTAATATTTATAATTTGTAAAGCTCAGAGCAAGCGAGAAGACATTGTTTCGGTAGCCAAGATTTTATTTTCTGACAGTGGCTTTTGTGTTATTTAATAATATTAAACATAATAACAATAAAGTTAGGAAATGTAATTGTTCTATTGATAATTCCATAGATCAGTTAGATTTTCTATCTTTTAGGTACTATTATTTTTTAAAATGAACTTACTGAGTGTGCAAATATTCATTGTGTACTATAGTTTAGACACTTAATATTTCATAGCAAATTAACTCCATACAAGGCTTGAGTCCAAATCCTAATTAAGCCTTACATTTCGTGTACAAGCGACCTCGGACTCGTCGACTTATCTCGTGTTGACGGATGATCTTATAAATTATTGCAATCTTTTCGTAAATAAATAAATGTGAGACGTTAAAGTTATAGTTCATCTGTCTGTCTATTTATTAATTAAATATTGTGAAATGTATTTCCATTCCAATATTATAATAGCAAAATAATTAAACGTGAACTCGTCTTTGAATTTTTAGTATTATAGACGTTAAGTAGGTACATATTCTAACTAAAGAATGTCATGTGACTACTTCATATACAGTAATTTAATTCCAAATTCGATACAGATAATCTTATACCTGACACTATAAATACGTGAGCGCAGGTAGTATTTTCTAGGGTTTAAGTTATAACTAGTTATAACTAGTTAAATTCAACTGTTTTGTAAGCTGTTGGTAGCAGACACATATTGAGACACCATAGCTGTCACGTGTGTTCTCTATAGTAACTTGTATGACTGTTTATTTTTTATTTTTTTTAAAGAATTCCGGGAGTTGTTTTCTGCCGGCTTTTTTCTTCCGGTCTACATCAGCCTAAAAGAGGCGTTCGAAGCCGATGAATATATAAATATGAATAAGATTTGTTATGACGTTCATTAAGTGCATTTATATACCTTATAATGTATGAAAACTTTTGAATTTGAATTTGAACTAAAATCCTAGATTCAGCAGTCAGAGTCTATTAATCACAGGACCAAGAGACCAGTCGATATTCGTAGAGGTATGAAAATCAGTACAAGATTTTGATACTCCGACACTTTCCCTTTTGTTTATATGTAATCAATCATAAGCTAGCGCTTACGTTCAAATATAATGTTTACAAATACAGTTGCATCTACTTATTAAGTGTACGCAAGATTTTATGAGTATGATATAATGATTATACCAGTAAATACAGCCTCATTGCAAATGTTTTGACAGCTGTAGCCGCGCGCATCAGGCATTCTAAAACAGATGAGCCGCGGTAGGCTACAGTTAATTAGTTATGTTTTTTCAACAGCCTTGGCATTTTTCTAGATATTTAATAGATGCAATTTATACGAATGTATTCTAAAATTATAGCTTGCAAATATTTTTGTCTCGTCTCCGGTTATCACGAACATACATAAAATTATTTTTACATACAATTTCAGATAAGCAAATTTTTTTGTCTACAAATTGTGTTTGAGGTGATTCAAACAATTCTGCACATCATATTCCATTCAGATATTGAAAAGATATTAGTGATGTATTTCTTCGTAGTCACAATTTCGATAACGTAAAGATTTAAAACAAAAAAAAAACATAAAATGTTCTTTGATCATTGTACAATAAGGGATAACCTATACTACACCATCTACTTAATGATATAGAATTAATTATTATTAAACGTAACTGGTGAAAAGTGGGAGTGTACTACTAACACTCCTCGTTGGGTTAATATTTCTAATGCGATATACATACATAGATGGTTATGTTGCATAGTAAACAATAAGCCTTCGTCTATTCTCATCAATAAGTAAGGATTGCATTATTGTTGGAAAGGGCAAAGAAACTCGACACAAATGTAAGAAGAGGCCGATGTGAATTGTCGGAATTAAGTTATCTAATTTAATGGCTCGTCTATTAAAAGCGTCTTATACTACAATAGTGTTACTTCAATCTTACATTTTATTACTCTGTAAATAAAATTATATACGAGTGTGTACACTCAAACTATAAGTAGGAAATTTAATAGCGAAGATTTCTTATAAGTTTCATGCAATTACATTAAAATTCGGTAAGTAATAATATTTTGTCTTAAATACGACGCAAAGAATAAAATTAAAGATTCGTCTTAACATTTTACATATAAATGTCCGCAAAAAATACACTTAATGAGATAACATCGTAAATAATATTTAAAATTCCATTGTAAGTAATGTCTACGTAGTTGTATTAATCCATAATTATTGACTCTACAATATAGAGTCAATGAGCTCATTTAGCTCAATGGCGCCTGTATGCTTAAAACGATTTGTCCAATGTGATATTTGCTTATACTATTTGTAAAATAGTATCTAGACTGCCTAATTCTTGATGGGCATTGCTGTCCATAGCCGTTTTAGCAGGATCTAATCTCAAATAGATATGACATTATACAAACAATCATAATATATGTGTGTCAGCTCTAACTCTACAAATTGCTTCATTTTTCATGTTGAATATTTTCAGGATTGGGCTTCCATAATATATTGGAACACATTGGAAGTAATTTTTGATAACTGACACTTATTTAGGGTCGACGTTTAACGCTGCCTTAACTTAAATAACAACCTATTAGGTATATTTTGCTGTATAAAAATAATAGAGCAAGCTACAAAGCTAATATATATTTATTATTCTCGTGGGGCGTACTTGTAATGTCGCGAATTGCTCCTAAGGCATAATCACACGAGATTAGTTATGCCACGCCCACTTGACAATACGATTGATACGTCAATACTGTTGATTGACGACCTCGGCGACGTTTTGAGGTTATAATAACTTTATATAATCCAACAATGTTGGGATAATGAATATTGCAAGAATTGAATACTATTCGACCTTTTATTTTTTTTACAACGCGATTTTTGTTATCCTATTTTGAATCTTCCTCCAAACCGTGTTCTACTGTTTACTCTACGTGGTCACGGGCATTTTGTAAAGCATAGAGGCCTGTAAATTACTTACGCTAGTTTAAAGATTAATGACCCATTCTAATGGATGGACTGCCTCAACAGTCCTGGTCTCAGCTTTGCGTGGGGCTAGCTGTTCCTTCCTCGGCAGCCATGTACATCTGATATGTAGAACTCTAACGCTTAGCCATCTCTTATCAGCGGTTACTCCCATTGAACCAAAGTTTGGAGCGCCGCTCAGATAAAGATTCGTGGGTCTAAGCCTCCAGATCTAAGGCACTAAGGTTCGCCTGTATGCCATCATACGTTTTAAGTAATGGGAGAGGATACAGTATCATAATTTTATTACTATTGTAATTATTTTGAAACCAGCGAATTTTTAATAAGCTTGTGTAATATATTAATTGTTGTTTGAATTCGCACCTACAATTGTCTTTGATCTCTTTGTCCGCTTGTTCGTTTTTCTGTTCTATACTCATAAATAAACCATTATTTTGTTGAAATATAACTTAAATAAGAATTCAGAATTAAAAAGTTGCTTATATGATACTTTTTTCTTTGTTCTTGATTATTTTATCAGTACCTCCCTCTTGACGGAAAGCCTATTCACGATTAATTATCTTGAAGAGTTCTGGATTGTATGTGTCTCAAAAATACAGACGCAGGTATCTGGATAAGAGGATAAGAAGTCACGACATCTGTGATGCCAAAAAGGAAATTTCAATTCTTGTGTTAGGCTTTTTATACGAACTGCGTAAAGAAAAATGTTGGTAATTATACAAGGAACTGTAAACCTCTTAAGTGGATACAAATATAGCCGGTTTTTGCTTCATAAGGATGTACCGAAGATCCGTATTGTTCTTCCGTGACCAACACTCGGGCGACCTTTTCGAAATCTGTTTATTTTTAATTCGTACACGGAGAAATATTTATCGTCGTCCAACGTTTAACTATTTGTCATTTTGTACGTTATTACGTGTCCACTAAGAACGAAAGTGGCTTGAAATGTTTTATTAGGCTGTAAAAAATATGTAATAAATTCCGCCGCATCTGTAGGCGTTGACATTGAAATAACTAAATAACTTTGCATTAATAACTGGCTATTAGTTTTGACTCTGGGCGTTAATTCAGTGGTATAAGAGCTATGAATATAACTTCATATCAAAAATTAAATGTTTCAAAGATTCCGTTAAATTATTCATCACGAATTTTTAACGGAAATCCTGGTGTAAACAATAACAGTTTTAAAACAATAGAGCCACATTTACCTGTGAATTTCGTAGAGTATCTACGTGCATTAAAGTTATCTTGATCATCTAAGATATACGATCGTAGAGCAAGCTGTTATTGTCTTACAATTCATGTTTAAGATAAATGTTATATATTTTTTGCCTTTGGAAGTGGTAGATCTTTCTAATCTAATGCCAGTACTAATTATTATTAAGGTAAACTATTTTTTAAGTCTTTATGATTTATATGATAGTTTTTAATGTTCTAAGTTTATTATAGTTACTCAGCATTCCAACATTTTGTTCTGGTATGTGTACTCGCCATTTTGCCATGATTAATAACTAATACCCAACTATATATTGGGTAAAGACAATAAGGCGTCGTTAACAACAGGTTTCCTATTTCTTTACTGCTTTTTTAAAAAAATAATGATCGGTATGAATCGATATAAATGATTCATATAGAAGTATTAAATCAATTAAAATTTATTAAATCAATAAAATTCGCCAATATTTTAGCAGATACAAGAATCATTTCACCATTTATTAAGCAAATCGAATCAATAGTTTTAGTAAAATTAATTTGTAACAATAAAGAATATGAGTTTATAAATTCCTTTTCCTGTAAACTGATTAACAATACGCGCAACTGTAGAATGTTAAAAGTTTAACTTCTTTCTAAAATCGTTCTGCTTTACGTACAAAAGGTTATTAGGCTAAACTAATATACACTTTAATTACTGAGAACCTCTGAATCAAATAAACTTAATCTTTTGGTATATATTATTATTAACCTATTTTACTCACACGTATATGAAAATGCAAACTAATTGTTACAAGTGCGTTTAAGTAGCTGTTGTATCGTATAGAGCCTCGTTTTATGATATCATCATGTAGAGTCATTTGATAAAGATAGGGAAATTAACTATGTCATTAGTCAGGTCAGCATTAGTATCATCTTGTATATATATAGGTCATCGTTAAAAACGATCTACTAACATTTAATGCAGGGCCAGATGAAGATATTAACACAACCAGAATATTTAATTTCATAACTGAGATGAAACTTGATAATCAAAACCAGTTTGCTAAAAATAGTAGAGTCGCCTTTACCATATTGGTAATCAATTCGCTTTCCTTGAGCTTTCCGTTAAACCTACAATTTAAGTACTATATTTACCCAGTAATACCTGATTCTTGAGTTAGTAGAGACCGTTTGAGGATACTAAGTGATAGAGCTCTAAAGTTGACAGGTAAGACGCCCTAGAGTCGGTCCATGTTATACGTTACTTATTAACTATCCCCAAAAGTTCATTTATAGAGAACGCCATGAGTTCAGTCCAGAGCCGGCTCTTATATAGTTGTTAATTTTTTACTGTTACCAAGGGTTGGCTGGTAGAAAACAGCAAGAGGCATTAAATGCGCGATTTGTATAACAAGTCCAGATTTTAAATGTTATATAAGATTGTAAGTGTTAAATTAATAAACAAAACTTAAAAAAACAATTTAGCTATGTATTGTGGAGATGTATAAGCTTATTTTCATAAACGTCGGTCCCTATCGACAGCTACGTTTAATTTTAAAATCTGTTTATATTATTTGCGGGCTCTTATTTATATGTACACAACGTTAAAAGTTTAATATTTAAAACTATAACGATTAAGCAAATTTCTATAAATATTCAGTTTTACTGTACTCTTTCAGTTTTACTGTATAAAACTTACCAATGATATTAATAAATAAAAGCAACTATATTTGTATGTTGCTATTCATTCAAGATGTAAGTTGTTCTTTTTTACAATTCTTATCTTTTATATTGATTGTATCAATTAATTTTCGATAAGCTTTAAATGACTATTTCTTAAAAATTCTATGCTAAACGTAAGAGACGGCAGATGCTAATATATTTCATTGCCTTTTTACCGAAATGGATATTGAATACTTGGC
>DWME01007285.1:0-12766 GCA_018244795.1 Parelbella ahira ahira
CAGACTACGGCCTTAACCCTCTCAATATGGGAGGAGACCCATATTCCAACAGTGGAATGACAAATGGGTCGATTATTATTATTTTTTTTTTTTATTCGGCGATTATTTTCTAAAGTTCTCTCGAAAGTTTGACAGGATCGCAGCCGAGTCACACATGGCGTAACGTATTAATTTGTAAGTAGCGAATTACTCATTGTATTGACCGTTGAGCCGAATTGTGCCGTCCTTAACTTTCAGGGCGCGTCGCGTCATTTGCTTCCCCACCAGGTTAAATACTTGCGGATAGTGTACGCAGTCTTGTCTGCCTTGAACAGATCAGATAAACAGGTATTAATTAAGTTAGGCAAAACTTAGTAACATAACTTATTTATTGAGCAACTGGCAACAGTATTCGTTGCTTCTATTTTTGTACCGTGAAATATGTATACCTTAAGAGTACCATACTCGTGCCTCTTCTCTTGAAACATATAACTATCTCAAGACATCTGGACACACAGGAAATCTACAACCAATTAATTAAAGATCCCAACAAGTTCCAATTCAATTCATTCATATTTCACAATATTTCACAATTCATATTTCGATCTTATAATGTAGGTACTGCTGAATGCGCGGAATCTCGTGGGGCGCAGGCACCACTAGCCTCAGGTGCGCGCGCTCCGTACAGTTACATGATGACAACTTTGGTGCAGAAATGTGTTACGTAGAGACATACATAGTTAAGTGACAAGAGTTTGTCCAGTGTTCGAGTTAAACATAGTAACGTCACGATCGAACAATGAAATATACACGGACCGAACAACTGTTTGGGTGGTTAATTACAAGAAACAATAACACAATTAATCTGATTTGGAGAGAGATAATCTGTGGAAACATTAATTTCGCTCGTAGATAACAATTAGGAGGTAATGTGTTCAAAGAGAGCGACGGCGCCATCAAACGGTACCCTATTTGTCGATAAATCTACTTTAAATCGACACAATAATACAAATACAAATTACAGAGCAATAAATAACGTCCATATGAGAACATGCGGTATCTGGTGCGAGTGCGCTATCATCGATGGTCCGGTTTAATTTAATTGACTGAGGTACGTGTCGATGATAAATGTAACCAGGGTTAAGCATATGCGCGGGGCTCATGAATAAATCGCCCCTCGGTGAGACGAGCTGATTTGCGATAAGCGGGTATTTATTGCGTTATTTGTGCGCGCCACCTGACGGGGCGACGCGGCGGACGGCGGCCGCCGCCGCCGCAGGAGGCGCTCTATTGCCTTTCACTCGCAGCATCCCTCCCGGGAACACGCCCGCGGTACGCCGAACGCGCCCTTCACCGCATAAATCACGGCCGACATTACAACATTACCCGCTGATGATTTTCGCTTATTCGATAACGCCGTCGGTTCAATCGTACCCGTGAGATAGATACGAGTACCAGCTCAGTGTCCAACAGATAAAACTTGATTTACAAATATTTCGCTGCCATCTTTCTCTTTCTGCGAACTCAGTAACTTATTATTAAACTAGAGAGCCGTACTGTGCGGTACGTAGGCAATGTAATTGACGATCGCCGGTGAATGTCACGTAACATTTTGACCATTTGATCGTCTGCTCGACGATGGTGTCCGGGCGTTGCGTTACTGCACGGCTGTAATAGTTGAGTTTCGATGCTGTGCTCGCTCGCTATCGAGTTACAGGTCCGGGCAGGCTTGCAAAATAGTGAACAAGTGGTGTATGCGGCGATAGATGCTAATAAGGGCACTCTCATTGTTGCGCCGGGACCTCTCGCGAGCACGAGCCGATTGTACTTTTGTCATTTGAATTGTAAATAACCTCGAATCGCCTACTATTTATTGCTCCTTAAACAGGTTTCTTATCTTTCAGATGTATAAAAGAATATATTATGTATATTAGGTTAACGTAGAGTGCCTAATGGATGAGCTTCATTGCATCACTGTACGTCTTATAAGCTCTCGTGGACAATTACTTAGGGTACTTAATATTTCGCTTAATAAAATTTTTCTTGTTGTTATATTCAAGTATATTAAAATTGGCCATTTTTGTGCAGGCCTCGTTTGTGTGGAGGTTGCAAGCGCGACTGCCGGTTAAGAAGTCCTGGGTCTAAATCTCGGGTCGGTATCTATCTATTGGATTTTCTAACTTAGATTATTTAGTAGAAATTTTCTAGTAGTGACTCGGAGTCTCGATCTGGTCCCGGTAAAACGTGGAAGTGTACTACACTCTTTTGCCTCTATGCAATGAACATGTTCGCTGTACAGTGGGTCAGAAACAAATTCTGCTATCAACTGTAAAGTTCTTCTGGTAAATTTACGAATAGCTCATTTACACAAATCCCTACCTTTACTGAAACAGTATTCTAGTAGAAATTTCTTCTATTAGGCTCACAACGTGAGCCTATTAATACAAGAAGCTCAAACGTGGGAATGTTCTTCACTTCTCTGCCTACCTCTTCGGAGATTATTTTATTAAGAGTACAAGATTCTACTCAATTGAAAACATCAAAACATTGATAGGTACCTACATACAATGCTTTAAATGTGTAATATTGCTGTTCAAATATCTGAGCAAGTAGCTATCATTGCTATGTTAAAATAAACATAACTGGTAGTTATAAATAGTAAATAAATAATGTAACTTCTAAAACTGTACCGTGATACTGGTCGGAGCAGGAATCGAACGGACACAGACCGCGTTCCGCGCGGGCCCGCGGGCGCCGACGCGCGTCGCAAACTAAAAATATGTATAAATTATGATGATTAAATGAAAAAGAGAAATATGTTACATTTAATTTTATTACGTACGATAACTTATGGGCTAGCCACAGCACTCACTTGAAAAACATGTTGATCGAATGTCGTTAAGGAGAAAAGGTACATCGTACCATCTGGCCGTCAAATCGGTTCAAAACTTACTGCGGCAACTTAAGGTTCATCATTCAATGGCAAACGACGCTTTTAAAATCATTTATGCAATTTAAATATTCCGTAGTTACATACAGATCATTTGTGACATTAAAATATCAATAAATTTATGGTGCTGAGATAGCAATGGCGTTTCCAGATGAACGCCTTATCCCCGTCTTATCGCTGTATGCAAAATTGTCGACACTACAAGTTTAGTACCTGGCTATCTTACACTTTACCACCTTTATTTAGGCGAATCATTTTACGTACTGTTACTTTCCTGTCTTATCATTTCACTATTTCTAATTCTTTCAGCATTTTTAATTTTTACGAAGTTAGATTTTTAAATGAACTGATAAAAAAACCTAAAATGCTTACAATTTATAATAATTGCATTGTTAAACATCGATATTAAATCTGGTTGAATATCAGTCTGAAGTCTATTTGAATTTACATAAGAAATAAATAAATTTATTGTTAGCTTCTTTGTGTTGTCATTCATTACAATTTTGCTCATGTTAAAAGCATATTTAAACCCCCAGTCACGTATTTCTGTAATAATTAAGTAAAATCGCTTTGAAGAGCCGTATCGTATTATGATAAATTAAACACTAAAATGGCTGTCTGTGTATATATCAATAGTTTGACCCTTGTTTAGTTTTGCTACCGACGACGTAGCGTGCTTATGTAACGCGATTAAAATAGATTCATCTATTACACGAACAGAACGTTTTAAACATTGTTTAGTGTCAAAAGTGTAAGCATGAACAGTCGTTATCGACATTGTAATTGCGGACAGAGCGTTATCAAAACGCCATAAAATTAAAACAAAACTGTCCGCACGGATACAGGTTTATCGATTTTACGTCAAAGCCTTAAGGTATAAAATGCGATTATTAAAATGAATAATCCGTGAGCGCGTCGGCCGGTAAGCGTACAGAACGGCCGCGATCGTATCGCGCGTAATTTGTAGCAGCGGGACTAATCAAAATATTTGTTTATCGCACCGCGCGGCCGATCGCGATCGTATCGCTATTTATAATGTTAGCTGAATGTCGGCCGATAGCTTATCTCCGGCCGCGCGTCCCATAACTTCAGCACCAGCGCGCTCTGTTGTTCGGCGGTGCGGGATCAGCTCGCGCGGAATCCGAGTGACGTTTGTTCAAAATTTCCTGACATTTTCTGAATACATCGTTATCTGTTTGTAACGAAATGTACATAGATATCATTAAATCATCTAGTTTAGTGCGGAGCGGTCGGCGCGGCCCGGACGAAACCTTGAGAGGAAGGAATGTTTTAACAACAAACATCTAAAATATGTCAAGCCTACTAGCGAGCTAATGGTGATCATGGGAAAACAAAAAAATATTTGTCCGCGCGGTCGCGCTGACGTGTGGCCGAGCGTGGCCGCGAATGACACGGAAACTCTCTTCACACACGTCTGACCCCCAACAAAGGAGTGATGTTTGTCTTGTTGCGCTACTAAAATATTGGAACGAGTGCTGAGTGCGTGCTCGACTGTGAGACGACGCTTGTCCGACCCCTCTAGAAGCTCCTCACTGAAAGCTGCGATGTCCATTTACTAAAACGAAAAAAAAAGTAGGTACAATGCAACGTAACAATTTATATAATCTTGTGTTTTGTCGTATTAATTCTTGGTTGCCCCTGCGTGTATTGGGCTGTAGTTATAATGATGCAATGAAAGTAAGGTAACCTTTTCCAGACACGTTGTTCCATCATGTTGGAAGATGTCAAGCGGTGCGCCACGGGTCCCTATCCGCGCTCGTAGAAGTTTCACGAAACATGTGACGCTTGTATTTACTTATTGCGGTGCGGTGCGCGCTTCGCCTTAGGCTCACTACACTATGCGCTCTGCAAGCGAGCGTCAGGACGGCCATACATCCTGTTGTGCGACACATGGATGGCCATTAGGCGCGCGTTGAATTTACTTTAATTGGAGCCCAGCGCTCGTCCGCCGTGTTGCAGGTTCGCGGAGTGCAGTCGATAAACATAACGAAGCCGTGAGGCGTTCCCACCGCCTTGTTCAATATTGGACGATTTTGTCTCAATAATTCCAGCATAGGTAAGGTGTCACGCGAGCGCCGGCCGCCACCAATTAGCCGGCGCCTGCGCCGAACACCGCACTATAAATCAATAATTAAACCGTCCATCTACCGGCAAATGCTGATTTATTCGCGCCTTCTGGCCGATCGCCTCTGACTGTCGCCCGACACCTTATTATTACCCTCTGATTATTGCACCAGCCACGGGTATCGATATATTTCCGAATTGAGTCGGTACTAGGTACTTCTTATTTTTTCAAAAGCAATCAATTTGTTGAAATGTCTATATATTTTGCGTCCTCATTTTCACGATTGTAAAGAAATGACATTTATCGTAGAAAAGTGTAATTTTATTATTATCTAAAAAACTGACAAGAAACTGCCAAGTCACCTACAGGTGCCGTTCGCAATCCGTCGCCGCGGGAGGCGGCGACAGTAACATTTTGCCTACTTATGTAAACAGAGTTAGAAAGATCGTGAGCAATTTATACTTCATATTCAATTCCCGCAATCATTAGGTAAGTGAGCTCGCTAATAGGTCGACTATAGGCGATGTTTGCTCCGTGTGTCTTTGTTAATTTTTGTTTAAGCGGCACAAAGTGAAAGATTAAGAATTGTAAAGTTGACGTACCGTATTAACGACCCCGTCCGATCGGAACTGGGCCGAGTTCACACGCCGCCTGCCATTGTTTGCGTACGCGGTTAGAGCGGGTGCGCAGCCGCGGACGCGTCGCCTGTTGCGATTGTGTTCAACTAACATGGTGCTGTTGAAATCCCTCATTGTAAAAACAGAGAGAAGTCAATTGACCTTCTTAGGTACTAAAACCACAGTTACATATAGTTTTGTTGTTACGAAGAAACCTACGACAAAAAGAACTTAACATGAGAATCTTTCTATTAACCATTATTTAATGGCTCTTAAATCAAACACGTTGATGGAGTATTAAGTTTGATGTAAATGAAAGAGCTGGTCCAACTATCTTAGGCGCACGAGAGTCCGGCGACGGATTCGGCGACAACTCACCGTCAGCACAAGGGCCCTCGGTGCGCCGAGTGTTTTCATACTCACGCGCTACGCGGACGTGTTAATTCGTAGATACTTTGTTTTTTTCTGCGGTGATAGACGACTGTGGGAACGTTTTCGGGTGCCTTCGTTAGAAGTACCTACTCCACGGTAACGAGCAAACAGTCGGAATAGGTCGGAGTATCGCTCCCGCGTTAAGTGGCCGCTCGCTTTCGGAATTTACGACAGATGACGCGCGGACAACGGGTGCTCGCGACGGAGCCACGGCCGCGCGATTGCTGCGTGGCTGGCGCTGCGTAGATGCGTGCTATAAAAATAATTTTAGTTTCCAATTTGAGCGTCATTGTCTGCGCGACGTGAAAGTTGTCGGTGGCGCCGACACCAATAAAACCGTCGGCAATGTTGAGCACGTGCGGCGGCGTGTGAGCTGCGGCCGCTCGTATCTTACCCGATATTCACTCGCTACGATACGTACCTGACGATATCCCGAGCCCGCCACTGAGATGCTATCGATGCGCGCTGCTCATATATTATCCTGACAGGCTAACAATATAACAGGATATCTGTTGATGCCGGCGAACGACGAGGTTAGCCGAGTGAGGAGGAGCACGACAAATGGAGGCTCGCGCGAACCTTGACCCTTACATACAGCCAGGACGGAAATATTTCATCATTCGGTGCACTCGGCGGAGTTGCGATCGAAGACAAGTCGCCGCGGGGATTGGATTCGTACCATAAGTTATTAAACCGGGTGACAACACATCCACTCGTCGACAGGTCGTTAGGAGGACGGCTCGTATCGCGAGACGTAATGGCCGCGCATGAATACATTGCAATAGACAAATTGAATTCTCAAAGGGATTAACATAAGCAGTATGCAATAACCGTGCTATTATAACGCTATAACGCGCCGCGAGACAATGGCGCGGGGTCTCCCGCCTCCCACGAGGCGCTGGACGCCGCGCGGGCGCATGCTAATCGCTTCTAATCACGGCTCGATCGAGAGCTGATTCATCTCGCTCCTCCGATCCTGAACTCTGTTTATTTACCAATCAGTATAGTTAATGCTGGCCGCGACCATAAAAGGCGATATATTTGTCTAGTGTCGCTCTTAATTAGTGTATGACGGCGAATCGACGCCATATGTGGTCGCCGAGTTAACGTCGACTTTTGAAGAATATTTTCGTTAATGTCAAATGTAAATGAAAGAAAATCATTAATGTTTGTTTCTCCAATTTCTGGGACGCCTTTTACGGAGCTCGGATAGTCGGCGCGCCGGTTGGGAGGTCACTTGTTAAAAAATCTGTTTATTTTTACATCGCGTTTATATTTTTAACAAAACTTAAGTGTTAGGCGCAGTATTAGGCAGGAATTTCATATCGTTGTCTAAGAATGACAACAAGGTATTAATATAACAAGTTATTTGTACGGATGGGTATCTACCTACCTAAAAAATAACTCGCACACTTCAGTATGAAGCAGCTACCGAGATCCATTCTAGCAGCCTTTATGAGTAATACCTACATACAATGCAATCTAACCTATATATACATATCTCTGAGAATTAGGCGTAGAGACGAACCAGAGGACCGGTATTCATTTTGTATGCAAATATTGACATTGATGGTAGCTACACTCCATATTCGGAAACAGTAATTGAACGTTAAAGGAAATACCTTAACCTTACGTTAATCGACGCTACGTCAATATTAGGATACATATCTACTGTTTCATTTGGTCGATTTCCAAACAAAAGTGACGTTACATGTTTAGAGTGGGTAAGTGGCGTCGGGCGCGTGCAGCGCGCCGAATTGGAGGTGAGTGCTAAAATGTGCGCGTGCGCAGGGTGTGTGGGGGGCGGCGGGAGGGAGGCGCCGCTGGCAGGTCCGCCCAGCTTTTTGTTTACGTAACGCCCCCGCTCATTACGCCGTTTCGTAATTGCGACGTGAGAAAAAAGCAGCACGACGCGGGACACGCGCTGGAGGCAGCGGTACCCGCTGCCGGCTGACAGCCCGCAAACGTGTACAAGAAGCAACCGAGAACACTGACAACTAAATGATGATTGATTTTAATATGCTTATAGCAGGGTAGTGTAACCCTTAGCAACATCACACGCATTGCCAGCATACAGCAGGGTGCGCTCCCCGCGTGGCGCGTTAAGTTATCGCCTTGGCCGCGAATAAATCATACTGCCTAAGATATTCTCTTTAGTTAAATCATACTTCGAGCTAAATTAGAAGCAGCTGTAGATATGTTAATGATGCTGACGCGCGGCACGTGGGCGCCGACCACTCAGTACGGTCTTGCTTATGAGCTGCTTACATATAGACTTTTAATCAATGTTCACTACGAGATGTATATTTCCATAATAAAAATATTATCTTTAAAGCTTTATGGTTTCAATACGGTTATAAGTAGGAACTAACGTTCCTGATACTGAAGAAGGAACCATTTTCCACGATCTTTACACGACATGTAGGTACGCCCTTAGAGGGGCGACACTCGTGTCTCAAGCAGAACTCAGAAAGGTCATCGTCAAATCGTCGAATTACATTGCAGTGTCTAATCTGTATTGCACAAACATTCCAAAAAAGTTGTCGCTTTAAAATTTAAATGGTGCATGGAATTCATTTTCGTTTAGATAGTTGGTTTCTTTTAAATTGTGACAGTTTGTTTCTTTTCGGTTCCATCGCTAAACCTTCGCTTTACTGCTAAGTTACATTGATTTCTAATATTTATTACAATTAACTCGAAGAAACGAGTACCTACAAATATGCGTTGACTCTAACACCTTCAGGCTGTCATTTTAACAACGATATCATTTTTTTAAAGTAATATCATAAAAAACCCTTTTACATAAAATTTCGGTAAAAACAGAATACTATTACATATTATATATTACATATATTAACAGAATACTATAATATACTTTCCGCCATGGAATAGAAGGTGAGCCTATTGCCATAGACTGGGCACAACTCCAGAGTCCGAGCTACTACTGTGATCATGAAGTTCGAACAAAAATCAATCATTTTCTTAAAACGGGGGTCGAAGATAGTTCCTCATGATCAGCACTCGCGCTTGCAACCACTCGTCTAACAGAGCAATCACAAAATCGACACAATCTGATTTTATTAATTTTAACACTCCTTGGGAATCTTCCTTGTAATGGAATCTTAAACAGAAATGAACTACTTACGTATTAATGTAAATTGATATTACTTAATGTTATACATACCTACGTTATTAGGTATACGATATTATCTAACATCATTTACAGCTTCAGAACATATTATTTTTCCATCGTACATTTGTCCCCGACAACGGCGACAAGGCGTGATGTTTAAAATGTAATGAAAATGAAAATATTGGTGCAACCAATTCTTATACTAGTAAGCGAGAGCGGAGGACGCCGCGACGCCGGCGCCGCGCCGTCGCCGCCCGCGGGCCGCGCCTGCGCTTGCGACACTATCCAACCAAGCTAATGATTTTTTTAGAAAATATTAAAAAAAAACTTGATAACTTGAAACATTTTGTTCAGAACGTAATTTGAAGAAATGTCAAAAACAGCTTAAGTACTCGCTCAGAAATCAAAACATCCGCTTGTTTTTTAATATAAGGACAATATAAATTTTTTGAAAGAAAGAAAGATTTTATGTAAATAATCCCATTTAACGTAGTAATGAATTATATAATAAACTAGCGGACCCGGCAGACGTCGTCCTGCCCGGAAAAGCAGTTTACAGTATATATAAATGTTAATTTAAATAATAGATTAGCTAACATGGCCATATGTTGGAAACTTATAAAATTAATCAGTATTATAATGATTTGTTAGATAAAAATATTGTAACAAAAAATCGCGGTCATTAATCGAAATAATATATAGCCTATATTTTAAATTGGACCAAAGTCACTCTGTGTGAAACATCTGTGCGAAATTTCATTAAAATCGGTCCAGTAGTCTTTTACGGGGAAGTTACAGCTTATAAGTATGTATGTATGAATTGTAAGTATACCAAATCTGACACGATTATGAACCAACGGACAGTATAAACTCGCGCGACAAACTTTTAGCGAGGTACAAAGATTTCGCTTCACCTATTAATAATAATAGAGGTACAAAGGTCACAAAGCGCCTGTTATTTGTACTGGTGCAAAATTATTAAGTATACACTGCTATTATTCAATGCAGGCACTTCAATAAATTATATATTACAAAATAGGTTCTATTTTATAATATATGAACAATGATTCTGTGTAGATTCTGTGTACAGTTCCGCTTATTAAAGGTTTATTTGTAAATAATCGACGAGAAACTTCAATGTTATTTTTAAACGAAACAAACCTGTTGCTTGTTCGCGTTAAAGTTAGGAGTTATGGCATTATACTCGTGTTATGTACATAATCCCTAACTGCGCATTTTGCATATAGCAAATGCATATTTATTACAATGGTTCAGATGAAAGTTATATTAAATGTATGATAGGTAAAAAAGAACTCCACAAAAGAGGTTCATCATTCATTCAATATCAGCCTATTTCGGTCCACTGCTAGACATAGACCTAGATCTTCAGCCCGTTGCATCCAACCGCAGCCAGTCATTTTGAGTATAACGTGACTCCAGCTATCTGAAGGGCGTCGTACGCTACGTTCATATTAAGAAATTCATATTATTAAGTGTTTTTTCATTACGTTTGTTTGCATCCAACCTGTCTGATGAGGTTTTTATCTTGTGTTTGGCCGCCACCCGTCAATTCGTCATTGTTATAGATGCACAAACTTCGCCTACCTGGACAAAGTGTTACTTCCACTATCGTGATTTGTACTCTTCTATTATTGTTATGTAACTAATGTGAAGTAATAATAGCCTAATGGTTTTGAAATCTAGCCTCTTACTCCGGAGGTCCTAGTACAAATACTGGCACACATCTCTTCTCGAAAAAATAGAAATTTGTTTTTTAAGATTAAATATCAGTTACTATAACGGTAAAGGAACATATCACGTGTGGATTCTGGCAACGTGCACTTGGCAAGCGTGGTAGACTAAGGCCTTAACCATTTTATTATGAGCAGAGACACGTGTGCCACATGACATGATAAAATACGATGAAAAAAACTAAGGTGACTTTTAGTAATACTGCTTAATGACAGATGAAATGTGGCCAGCCGTGGTCACCTTTAGAGTGATGTTTTTCGTTTTACAATCAAGTATTGACAACATCTTATTTGTAAACACAATTCAAGTTATTACCGAATGCATGAAATTTTATTCTTAAAAGACTGTCACCCCACATAAAGTACAACATATGTATGTAGGTGACTAATAAATATGTAGAATTTAATAAAATTTTGGTAGACCATTTTTTCTATTGTTTGAAGAAATATGTATTTCAAGAAGAATTTCTGACTTCAGTTGATCTTTATAATGTTTAATATTAAAGATTATAATATAATGCAATTACTACGGAGCAAATGTTCTTTGGAACTTTTAGGAAGAACGGCAGGTGGAACACTTCATAAAAGTTAATCGATGCAAATGATGATGGACGTAGATGCCAAGGGCGATCAACGCTTATTAATCTTGACCATACCGGTCAGATACTGACCGGATACACAAATGGAATTCTCCGAGACCCTGGCGTGATGATAAAATTTCAATACACTTTTTAATATTCCACAAAGACGTGTGAATTAATGAAATAAGTAGTATTTATTGTATAATGCGTTAACAAATTATTTTCAACAATATATACTTACTTATTTAAAAAAACAAAACATGTGAATTAAAACACACACACTCGGCCGCGCAGTTGTTGTAAACACTTCTATATATAAACTGATGCACTGTTGCTTGTGTTGTTCTGGGAAATGCAATTGAGTAAATACTCGTATCTATGTATTTTTATAGATAATCATACGTAGCGTCTCGCGGTGCTAAGGCACTCAGTCACAGATAATATATAATATATTTATATAGTTCCTAAGAACATTGTTCACTATCGACGCCTCTTGCCTCGATCACTGATAGCTAAATGGAAATTTTTCACCAGCGTCTCCTTAGCAGGGCAAGGTATGTAGTTACTAGTTTGTTAATGGATCAGTCGTAATAGTAACGATTATTCATATATTATAATTATGTCGATATGTTTTGTCGATAGCGTCGAGAGCTGTTCAGAAACTGTTGGGCGTTAATTATTTATAAAATACTTCAACTCACCTTACAAGTAAATTATTAGTTAATTCGAAGCATTAATGACATTTTAATATTATCTTCATTAGTAAATTATTTATCATCGAACGTGATAATAACTTAATTATTACTATCATTAACCTAACAAGAATAATCAATTCGATAATGACAACTGTCAATGCCCACAATATTTTGCTATCAGTACTGAGCGAACAAAACAGCAACAAAAAGCGTGACACCGATCGCAGAGGGCGGGGGGATGTACACTGGGAAGGTGCCGAGTTAATTAGCACGGGTTATATGTACTTGGTAATAGCATCAGGCACAATGTGTGGTTATCTTTCCTAACACTTCCACTTATCACATGTATAAATGTTAGTCTATATAAACATGTGCTTATGATTGTATATATTATTGATATTAAGACAAATACGTTAAAATTACAATGACTTATATTGATGTTAAGTATATAATAACTAGCAGTGGTAGCCTAGTGGTTAAGAATTCAGCCTCTCACTCCGGGGGTGCTGGGTTCAAATCCATGGCGCGCACCTCTTTATAAA
>DWME01007286.1:0-12765 GCA_018244795.1 Parelbella ahira ahira
CACTTTTTATAAAGAGGTGCGCGCCATGGATTCGAACCCAGGACCCCCGGAATGAGAGGCTGAATTCTTAACCACTACGCTACCACTGCTTCTCTTCTGCTCTCTTCTACTTAAAGTTATATGCTGTAAAGTGTTAGTAGACTCAAATCATGTTTTCTCTTTCGGAGTATCCCGACTAATTTCAACGGAGACTCAACCGTCCAATCGTATGTCGTCCCTGACCTCGCTGCATTCGGAGCTCGTGAAGGATCTCGCGTAAGTCCGAAATGACTTCGGCCACACCTAAAAATACACGTGAGTTAAACTGATACAGTATTTCAATTAGAATAACGAACGCTAAATTAGTTACTTATACAATTAAAACTTATGATTAAATTTCAAATAGTTTGCTTTATTTGATAGATAACATTTAATTGATAAGCTATAAAGAGGAATTTTAATTTAAAAAAATACAAGATAATAATTAAATGGTAATATTCTCCACAATAATTAATGAGATGATAATGGCAGTGACAATATCATGCAGTCATTTAAATAATAACATTTTAATAAAACTGAATTTTATATTATTAAAGAAGTTGGAAAAGAACAAAAACGAATGAGCAAATATAGAAAAACTATTATTCATATACGCATAGATAGAAGAAGAAAATATGGAAAAAAGAAAAAAGACTGCACTTTACTATTATCATTACTTGATTATGTAATTGTATTATGTACCTATTACTAACAATTCCTTTCTTACATTTCAAAAAATCTTTTGTCCTGCCCTAGAATGTTCCGCCCTAGAATGTTCCGCTATTATCTGGCAACTGAGCTGGTGTGGCATATGTCTATTGGAGCCAATGAACATTTAGGATCAGGAAACTGTTCTGTCCGATACTTATTGTAATAAAAAGCTCTATATAGAGATATCTATACTTAGAAACTATTTTATAAATACGTAAATAGGCATTGTGACGTCCATGGTGTTACTTAGGGAGTCTACATGCGCCTTTTCGTTTTCCATGAGCCGAGATTTTAGACAAATATAAGTTTGTCATATAATAAAAAATCTGTTATACACGTATCTGTCATGACTCATTTTGCAAGGAACCATTGGCTCAAATTGATGGAGCGGGGGCTTCAACCCTATTCAGCAGTCACCCCTCGACAAACCCTATTATGTCAGCAATTCAAAATGACAACCTCCAAATTTAATTATTCATGCAGCAATGCAAGAATGCCTGCGCACAAACGGACGCTATGGTGTCATTCCGCGCAAAATTTTGGGCTTTGGCCGCTTGAGAATTAAAATGGTGAAACTAGAGATGGGCCACGAAAACGATAACTTTATATATATTATACATATTTAGTAGAAACATAATGAAACAGTGGTACCATTATAAATTTTTAATTTTTTATATGATGTTCTTTAAAATGTTTCTATAACTACACTGCCGGTATCAATGCCCTGAGTGCGCTTCAGAACTTAGGCCACTCCTTAGGGGTCTTTGATCATAATCTCTCCGATATGCACGCGAGTTGGAGATAGCATAGCACAGCTTCGTGCACTGCATACGTGCATTTGTAGACGCCAGAGACTAACCGTAGTTCTTATCATAGGAAAACTCAACCTGGGCAATTGACTTCAGACTTCCTTATATTTCACTTGCCAACAAATCTTAATAAATCACAGAAAGCATAAGTATTATAAAAGGAACACAGCCCACATTACAGTGCGTTGTTTTACGCAAAAAGAATAACATATACACTATGTGTCGTTGCATAAACCATGTAAAAATAAAAAACGCACAAAAATAATCAAATCAGTTTGTAGCAGTGTCGAATCACTGATAGCTTCCATTCCTCGCATTTTATGTCCGTAAAAAGGGGTGATGGTAATTCGTAAGTTAATGATCCTAGTACCTGGGCTCCCGAAATGTATACTAGCAGCAATTTTTGTGAGGGTCAACATGAGATTTAAACGTGTTTGAGAGCTTTCTAAGTTAGCATTGAACCTCGTATTTTTAAACTAGACCTTTTAAGTTTAATTATAGCAAGATTTTGCAATAACGTTTCTCATATAGTAGCTATGTAATAAATTGTATGCGAATCACTACAGAAATTGTGGCAATGTTATTTTTAAATGGCAATATTTTATCGTAAAAATATCATCATAGCAGTCAGAAGGTGGACGCGGCAAGCCGAGAACAGGACGCAATGGCGCTTCGTGGGGAGACCTTTGTCAAGCAGAAAACTATAGTGCCAAAAAGTTATATGTAGTATAAAAATACTGAAATCATGACACTACATAAGAATTTCGGAAGAAGTCTAACAATAAGTACAGTGACGTCATTGCGCTCATTACGTAAACCCTTTTGCGTAAAACCCGATACGCGGATAACATTACTGCTGTTTCATTTTACGCGCGCCATAAATTGCGCCCTTTTTATAGAAAAACAGTCATTACGTTCCCGATACGTCGTAACGGCTCATGTTTAACACGCTTTCGGAAACTAAGGACATGGAAATTGAAATCCGAAGTGGAATTTATTTTGCTACGTATATAAAGTGCCTAATTTTAGATGGAATGCTTTTTTGATGGCAGTGTTTAAAATATAATGGTTTTTCAGGTACATCTTTAAGTGATGGGATATTTATATGGTTACATTTTGAGCTCGGTTTATGTTTTTACAATACTTGAGTAGCATTTTTCCCCTTTCTGTCAAGAATTGGTTGGTGAAGTCACAAAATATTATATTTTCTTTAGATTGTATTACATAATATCTTAAGCGTAAATAAATGATTTATACTTTATGGATACAAGTTTCAAATATGAAACTGAGTTAAAACTTGCTAGATGACAAGTATGAATTAAGTTATCTGGCAGTGAATTGTACATTATATCTTCGTCATTTCGTTAACAGCATTGCTATTCACGTCAAACTCTCGTGCTCGCCTTGCTCAACGGGATTCTTGACAGTCATCGTTTTTAGAAATCATTCCCTTTCCTTTATTTGTATTGGCATACATAATGCATAAGAGCAATCACTTTCGATTTGACACATTCAAATCCACCATGCTTTTTTACAATAAAAATGTAGACTTGAGAGAAGAAACATATTCGTTTTCGGCACATTTTCCCGTCGGCGAAATGTTTCTTTCATTCGAATCTTCGCAGTACCATCAATTTTTACATTGTCACATTTGCGTAAAACTCGATACGGCAAGATAACATTACGGCTGTTACATTTTACGCGCGCCGTAAATCGCGTCCTCTTTATAGAAAAACAGTTATTACGTTCGCGTTGACGATGTATCGTTAAGATTTATGTTTGACATGTTTTTTGAGAATTTTGAGATGGAAATTGAAAGTTGAAGTTAATATTATTCAAGTTAAAAAAGCAAAGTAAAAGGCGGATTTAGTACGAACAAAATATGTGTTAATTTTTAATACAATTATATTTATTCGAAATTCGTCGTACGGGCATTTTATGAGTTGAATTTTTTTTTCTAAGACCCCGACATACTCGTAAATAATAGCCGGGAAACGTTCGTGCTTACATGGCGACGTCAAAACTCAAAGCTATTTACGTGGGATATTTAAGTCGCAATAGATATCATTTCATAGACTGTTTAAATGTAATTTAGGTATTTATCAAATCAACTTAGCTTTATCGCGCGGCACCGGCGTGTCTATTCGTATGGTTATGTTATTTCGTGGGCAATAAGGAAGTTGTTATTTTTGACCATCAAAGTTAAAGTTAACTGTGCTGTTGGTGATTATATACGGTACGTTTGATGTGGTACCGTTTCTAGCGGGCGCTGTGAACGGGTGTGCCGTTTATGGATTAATTTCTTTTGCTCGACGGATTTAAACTTCCTAATTGTCGTTATAGTGTCCGATAAATAAATGTTAATTTCGATTCACTCCGATAAATGGACAGATTAACAAATAGATGTATTCTTTTTACTCTTATGTTGTTTATAAAAGGTTAGTTTTGCAGAAGTCCTGTCAGCGGTTACTAAAAATTTCGTGTTCGTTCATTGGTAATACTACCCCGCTGGTCTAGTAATTGTAATCGCGACTGCTAAGCAAGAAGTTTTGGGTTTGATTCCCGAGTCGGGTGCAGAGTTATTGGGCTTACGAAATATAAAATCAAGTAAGACACGTAGTCAAGATTCGTGCCTGGTGTATGGCTACAGGCTCACTCCCTATTCAATTTGACGTGTAGCACAATAGTTGACAAGTTGAAGTACCACGCTCCTCTGACTTCCCCTTCGGGGAATTACAGCCTTAGTGCTATATTATATTAATGCCATTCATTTTCATATCTCACCCAAAATTGTTTGACTGAGGCACTTAAGCAATAACTATTCTAACGCCTCAGTTCAGACACGGTAAAACAGTTTAACGTTAAACACATACATCAAAGACGCGCGGGCTTAGCGCTCGGCAGATCGAATAACCGCATAAATAATCCAAACTACTAGCTTTAACCGCGATTTATACCGTACTTATGTGTATTTATCGGTTCAGAATATACTGGGATCTATGATCACCGGAACACCTTTGGCGACGTTGACGGAGTGAGGCAGGTCACGTTATCACATACTAGATCACAAACGATTGCTGTTCTTGTTGTGTATGATTAATATATCGCTATGCTACATCCGTTATAGCGTAGGCAGAGAGAACTGAGTACAAAATATATATTCTAAAAATATCTATTCTTACAGTTATCCAATGTGTGTGTGTGCACTTGTGTTATCGAAATTAGACAGCTGATAAACAGCTGAAAGATAGAGCGCCAACGGTCGTAATCAATTAATTTATCGATGGAAATACTACAATAAGGCATTATTACCACATGAAGTCTGGATATCTCTAAAACAGATCGCGTTCTGAGATCATCATAATCACTGACCCTTCTATTATCGCTCTGCTGTCGGACACGGCTCTCCTCTGCGCATGAGTAGAGTGAATGCCATAGTCTATGCCATAGTATCTTCGTTCCGCAGCCGTATTTCAAAATATTATATATCAATTTTACAGTTAACTAGACTTAAAAAGGGTTAGCAGACTAATTAATGCACTAGGCTTCCAATCTTTACGTCCTTGTCCCTTTAAGTACGAGCGTCGCACGTAGCGCGCCTTATTCGAAACAATAGCCTAACCGCATATTGCACCTAACTGCATATTGCTCTACGCACACATTACATTATGCATATAGCTAGCATGGTATCATTGGAATGAGGATTAGCGAGTCGTAGTAAATATTTATATGTGCATACATACATATTTAAAATCAACATTTGTCTGCCTGTTTGCGCTTGATGTTGATATATTGACAGATTTACCTACGGCTTAAGACATTTAATGTCTTATACAAAATATCACTTATAATATGAGGTACAATTAGAACAAAAAAAATTTATAAGCCAATGAGTGTTTAGTCATGAATGGAGGGTAAGTGTGAATATTTCCAAAATCTCTAACTAAATATTTTTCAAGGTTGCTACCGCAGTGAATGTAACATTGAATATTATTTATAAATAAAGCGCGTAAAATTGTTTAAAATTAATTTTAGCGGCACTATCGCATCTGATCTTAGCGACGCTGTGAAAATCTTACTGGAAATTGCGTATGAGGTATATATAATAATCACTTCTTCCATGTAGATCGGAAACAAATGCCCAGCAGTGAGAAAGATAATGGTTAGTGGTAGGCTGCCTGTTTTTGATTTTATAAATTAAACACTCTTGTACATTAGCTAAATTGTGATTAATTGCCTGCAAACCTGCAAAATTGGGTATGTGTTCGATAGCTAACACGTCTTGATGCGCTTGTAAGATTACTACTAGTATATCCACCGGCAGTAGGTAGAAATTATTTAGGTGTAAATAAGCATACAAATACATACATATTTTAAGCATACAATTAAGATAATTTCATTGCGTGCAAACATACGCTTCCTCTTATAAGCCTCATAATGCTGCTCTGGACTTTATTCAGTCGTGGTGGTCAATAGAGGACTGATATATACATATTAGGCTTATGATGATGACTTACATATATAAGAAATACATGATCAATTGCTTGATTTTAATCCTCGTAATTCTATAACTGCTAGATACACTATGAAATGCCATAAAAACATTGATAAGGAATAGCAAAACCGTAAGCTGAAAATAATCCAGAACAATTATCATTTTTGCTCCACGTCTGGATGTCTACGTGTATATATTTTATGTACATCCTTATTGAATCACTACATGTTGATCTATTCTATGCTGGCGGAATATTTATTTGTTAATCATTGCTGTTATGCGGCACAGCGGCGCCTGAGTATTAGAATACATATGTTAATATAGGCCATGTTTATGTTACATATGTACATATGTGTGTTGTGATAAAATATTTCCGAATTCATTTGCTTCACTTACATGTGATCTTACAGCAATAACTGATTACTTAGTTAGTCATATTTAAGGCGTGCCTGGTATGAACAAGCTAGAGACGAACTATTGAAGACAGTCTCCAGATCATTTGATGTGGGTGGAACCTCATTTTTCCGCGAGAGGTGCGATAGAATAAGAGAGATATGGTTCCTGGTCTAGTAATTAGATGGCTCATTATTATAGAGCTGGTAAAATACGCAAGGGAATTGTAAATTTAGTCTATCTGTAGTTCATGGGGATTTGGAGGACTCATTTTTTGGTCATCAAATCTATACAAATGCTATGTTTTTTGATGTTACCACTCTATAAAACTTAGTTTTGTAGAATCTGTTACATTTATTAGTTGCAGGCACGCGTAAAAAGTTTAAAAATAATTCCCGATTAACACTGGTTGCCTCAAAACATTCCTCACTCATACGATGGAGGCACATATCGAAAGAGTTAAATTGCCGGAAGTGAAAAGTGGTGAAATGAGATAAAATAAACGTGACCCATATTTAAAAAGTTCGGTCCGGTGACTCTCGTGAGCCGCGGAAGGACGTTTTGACAAATGTCTCGTTGCGACCGTTAAAATTAAAGGGGCTCGCCGCGGAGCATTTTTGAGCCGTTTTGGGGCGTACAAACCGTCGTCATGGTTACAAAATGTACAAAGTTATTTTTGTCCTTGCATAATGTTTGTTACAGCTGCGTGGAGTGACGATATACGCAAAGTGGCTGGCAGTGGTTGGATGCGAAGAGCTGAAGATCGTGGCGTGACATTGGTGCGGCCTATGTCCAGCAGCGGACGGGATAATGATGATGATGTTTCTTTCATAAAAGCGATTAAGGGCTTAACTGATTACCTACATATGTATTATGCTTAATACGCCACTACTAAATTAAAATTCCAGCTCTTCATGTTGAGAAACTGGTGTTAAAATTGTCGACCAGTAAAGCAGTGAAAAGATTTGATGATAATGATGATCACTTGTAGAAGTGAGTTGCTGCTGAAGGTTTATGTCTTACGTCCCAAACGATGACTGCTACGTAGGAGACAGATGGCGCTGTTTAACCGTGGTAGTAAAAGGACTTTAACCACCTTGAAAATATTATTAAGTTATAACATTCAGAGCGTCAATTGAATTAAAAACGAAACGAACGGCGCTTCGTCGGTTCTAACAAAAAATACTAAACTTTAAAACTTCGGTTAAGTAATTCCAATCAGCCGCCAGCGGAGGGGCGAACGGGGACGATTAGCATTTGACAAATGCTTCGTCGACTGCGGTTTTTAATTAACGCGCGGTTATTGGGGAATATATAATTTTGTTCTATTTCTGGGCAGGAATAACGCTTTTTTTTTGATTTCTCAAAAATGTCAAACGTACAAACATGGCTTTTATTTTAGGTCAGTTAGAGATGTACTCGTACATTATGATTTATGGGAGCAGCCATTCGTTATTACTCCCTGTTTGCTAATTAATCTTGTCTCAAAAGATGCTCAATTCACGTTAAGAGACTTAACTTTAGGAGGTTTCTAACCGTCTCGAAGATAATGATGCAATATTTGTTCTGGTGATGCAAATTTTGATAAGCAAATATAACACATCCGCATCCAGTGCATTGGCTGTCGCGTATTTAAGTTTAGTAATTTGTTGTAATGTTTATGCAAGAGCTTCAGTTGATGAAAGAGTTAGTAATAACGCTAATATTTTTTACCGCATATCAAATATGAACCATTCAATAATGTTAGAATATAATATGTTGCACAGAAGATTGTAATATTGCTAAATAACGGTCTCAACCAGACAACGTGCGGGTACCAATGAAGCAACGAACACGAACAAGAAGGTAGCGTGTACAAATGATATTATTAAACACCCGCTCGGTACAGACAATATTACATTTTAGTTTAGTTATGAAGTTGGAGTAATATAATTAACTATATATTTACCACACTGGGCCTGGGTTTCCTTCGGCCTCCTCAATCCAATAGCTTTCCGCTGTGTTTTAAATGTCATCAGATCATTTGATTGGCGGGCAACAAGTGCTCCTTTTTCCGTGACGCGCCCACCATTCGCCGACCTTCCTATCTTAACACAGCGGTTGCTAATCCTTCAAACTTTCTGCCTTCCTTAAGATCAGTTTATCTTACTAATTCTCTAAATGAAACTGAGAAGAAACTCAATTATTGTTTTTTGTAAACTTAAACTCGGTAGGAGATGGGTGGGCACGATTAACATTTAACAAATGCTTCGTCGCCAGCGGCCCAAATTAAAGCGTCAGTGTTGCCACGAATAATTAAGTGGAAATATACAATTCTGTCAGTATTCAAAGTGAAATTTTGTCGGATATTTTTCACCCGATTCTCCTCAAATATTTGACGCCCTATCTCTAAAGAGTAATTCAGATGATTAGGACAATTTGCGTGAATTATCTGCCTATTTATTTGAAGAAAAATGCATATTATATTTTATTAGAGGAAATACTTTATTGTAGTTTTCCTATTTAAAGCAATCTGAAAAATAAAAGGTAATAAGATTATTATTAACCAGTTTGTGTCCCTTACTTTCGGCAATATCTTGAATATCTGCTGAATGCTAAACTGGCTACAAAACATCTTAATCCTTATATGTATATATATGATGTGCATTTTGAGGGTTGTTTGTGTGAAATCTTAACGTATCACATATGCGTGTGCTCGTAAGTTCCCGGAATACAACTTACTCTGTGTAAGTTATATTAAAATGAGCATGTACGCAACACTAAAGGCAGAATATCCTTTATGTCTGACATAAAATTAGGTCAAAGTAGGTACGTTATACAGTAAAGTCTTTGATGTAAATAAGAGAATATGAATAATATCACATCGAGCCTATCGTTTGTCTCGCTCAAAACAAATTTAGCGTGGACTGGTAAGTTTCTCAGTGGGGCGTACTTCAAATCGTCAGGAAAATCAATTTCTACGCCGTTACCCTGGGCAGTAGTTGTGAATTGTTTTTTTATCGCCAAGCAATTGTAGTTACTCCATCCCAAACCCGCATGCTCAGAAAGGGTATTTCTGGCAAAGACCTCCTTTTATTAGGAGAAGCCTAAATGGAGCAGTAGACTGAGGCAGGCTGATGATGATGTTAATTGTAATGAAGCGATCATGTCTTCGCAGCTCTGTTATTTTCTGATACATAAGGTGAGGAGGTAGGTTCAATTACTGACAGTATAAATAAGCAATTAAATGAATATGTAAATATATATTTTTTTTCACCTTCAAGTAAAAGACCACGCAAGATCCATTAACATTTCACGTCAGCAGTTTATGTACGTGTAGGTATCGTAATATCTGAAATAGTACTAAAATCCAATTCGGAATAGGTTCCAGGTGCGTCTTCCTGAGGATTAAATGAAACCGACTCGTGTCTAAATACGTTTGCCTACAACACACTTTATACTATATTCCATAACGCAAGTAGGTATAGCCTACACCTGAACCTAAGCCTCTATGCAATATCTCAATATATTTACCTTTATTGTACTTTCTGTCGTGTACAATAGCAAAATATTGTACGCCAGGTTCCATTACAACGGGTAATCGGAACCAAAAAATAAACATATCCAATACTCAGTTTAAAGTTTTCTGCATTGAACATAGTAATTAATTGTACTCGTATATAGTCATTTTTATCGTCCAACCTTTGCAGTAAACTAAACAAAAATTATTTTTATTATTATTTTTTATTTATATCTACTCTTTATTTGTACACATGTATAAAATAACATGTAAAAAACATAAAAAAATCTTAATGCTAGGTATACAAAAGGCAGCCTTATCGCTATCAAAGCGATCTTTCACAGGCAACCTTCAGGTAGAAGAGATGTAAATTTATAGTAATAGTAGGGTGTACTACAATTAAAACAACAACTAATAGATGAGCTTATTATGATAACAAATACGATTAACAAAATATTTAAAGAAAAGTCGCCCTTTAATTTCGAATAACATCCGATAACTTTCTATGAAACCTATTCATTTCTACAATTTAAATAGCTCCATAATAAAACACAACAGATTAGTCCTGTAATGAAGTGCACAATAATTAATTCTTCTAATTAATGGCATAAGACTGGCCGGGTGCCAGCGCTGCTGCGTTTTGTAACAGTATTAAAACCAGCACCTGGAAGGTTTCATATTCAATTAAATTGGAAAATGAATTATACTGTATTTAAATGTTTTTATTATAATTTTGAAGTAAATATTTACAACGTTGGTTTTATTTTAGGTTAATGGGATACCTATATTGACGGTGATAGGATTGTTGGCTATTCAAGAATTCAATTATACAATTTTGACTAACGGAATGTATGAAGTTTTTAATAATCGATAATAGATGGCACCACATGTATATTGAATAGCGCGTACCTTTTCTACATATTTGTTCTTCTTCTTAGCGTGTCGATGACAAACACATTTTAAGTCCCGTTACATATTTGTTGAAATAAATACTTTTGATATATGAAACAGCTCAGCTGTACCAAAAGAGCGGTCAGTGGTTTCGCATGTATGTAGAAGTGGCTTATATGAGCAAAGTTTTAATTTCATAAATTTGAAAGCCACAAACATGTGCCAAGTTGCGCAATAAAACTTCTGCAATTATTTAAACCTCTCATATTCATGAAAAATAATAAAAGCGGTAATGAAAATTAAATAAAAGCCGTGATTCATTTTTCAGCACTGCGCATCCATAATGGCAATATGCTAACCAGAAACCAATGCAGATATTTTTCGATAATAAAACCAATCGCTGGAATCATGAATTATATTAAATTATTGACTTAGGACTGACCCATTTAAGTACCTATTAGTTTGCTCGACCAGCGTGTATAGCCATTTTTTCACAATTTTCTTAAAGTATACTGCACTAAGATGACACAGTAATAAAACCCTTACCGATATCATATTTGTGACAGTATCGTTTATCTGGTCAAGTGTCTGCTGAAGGTCAAACCTGGTTAATTACTTAGGGCAATAAGTGCCATGTGCACATATAACGTATAGGTACTATTAAGTTTAATAAGAACATTTAAATTTATTGTTAAATGTCAAAATTTTTCTTGACACACCATTCATTCCTTCGTTCGTTCTTGCGTCTGTTCGTTCATTTAAGATTTAATTTCTTTATTTGGATTTTTAAACATCAATAGAAAGGGGTAACAAAGCAGACTTATTTAACTAGATCTAAATTGATTGCGTTTGAACAATTGCTAAATGAAGTCGTCCACATTAATCGCAAACAGGCTACATACTCGTTTCCGTCTACGAGCGTCCATTGCGAGGATTAAGACGGATTACTCCAGCACTGCGCGAGCACTGAAGCTCCATGTGCGTGATCAAGATAAACGAGCGCACTGTACCAATTGTTTTCTATTGCATGCTTTTTAATGAATGGTTTTAATTTTTGTTTTCAATATTAGATGACTATTATTAATAGTAGTTATACATTATGTTAATGAGATTAAGAAATATGGCCTTACGCTTGATCTAAGAATATGTAGGTATATTATATAAACAGTGATAACATAGTCTCATTTGAGAGGTATCCAGTTTCCTACAATGGAACGATGAAGGGGCCGATGAAAAAATAAAATTGCGATTGTCTACGAACTCTGTAATGAAAATTGCAATCCTTTTTTATAATATTATCACTGTTAGCACACTGGCCTGATTCTGTTGCAATGCAGGAAAATGGTGGCCAAGTGATAGTAAGTTTCCTCAGTTAAAACCTAACGAATTCTATTTAAATTGGGAGCAGTTGCCAGCACGATGATATCGCATATAATAAAATTGAACTTTGGGGCAAATATTTTGGAATTTGACGATGCAACAAATTTTAGTGTTAAATAAATAGAATGATCCTCTCCAGTGACGCGTCAAATAGCCAATCTCTATTGCAATAGAATAAAAATTTGTGCCGACTTCAAAATATCACCGCCCGCGGAAAATAGGAAATGTTGGCAGAATAGAGCTACCCGTCGTAACAGTTCAGCAAACTAGTACTAGTTTTTTTACTTTTGTCGAAACAGGAAATAGACATTCATGCATCTATGACATATTTACAATGTTTGGTGGTAAAAATTGCCGCAAAAATCCTCTTTTACCCGGGTAGGGCTAAAACTATAATATATTATATAATATTTCTCTACATTTTATTTAATGATTCCATCGTATATACGAATTAGATGAACTCACAAAGACTTTCTTAGCGAACTGTTTTCTGAGCGCGGGACTTTGTGTTCGACTCCATAAAATTATCCTTGTAAGTACCTATTTACAAATGATTATAATTTTTTTGT
>DWME01007287.1:0-12764 GCA_018244795.1 Parelbella ahira ahira
GATAAAGGAAATTATGGACTTCCTTGTAAAGAATACGGAGACCTGGAGCGATATCATCGACTATTAAAATATCTGTTCGTACTAGATTTTTCTAGAGAGTTAGAAAATCCGATAAACAAAAAGCTGTAATCTATTTTATTTTGATATATGTAATAATTACAATGATATCTTGAAACAATTTCTGATGTGGTTATTTATAATAAATGGCAACATTTACTGAAGGGTAAATGTATACATACGAGTACATACTATCATTCCATAAAATTGAGCAATTAGGTTGTCTGAAACGAAGAGGACAAAAAAAGGCATAAGGACATGTATCAAAAGTCCCGTCTTTTATCATAAGGACTATAATTAGGCGAGTTTTCTATGTCATCTATAAAGTCCATTAAGTTATTAATATGTCCTGGATCAAAAGATAATCGTTTAAATAATGGCTTGCCGTTTTAGTAATTATGCTTTATTTCTTCCAGTTTTTTTCTCTTTCGGTCTTATAACAAGTTGATCCGACAAATCCACGGGGGGCCGTCCATTTAAACTATATTAAATTACAGTATACTTTTATGAAAAGCGGAAATATTGTATGACAAAAGCCATTGAAATTTAATGACAATCCTTTTCGACTCAAAATCATCAATCTATTGAGTCGATAACACGCAAGGATGACTGTGTGAATCATCCCTTGCGACACAAAGGGATCCGTTAGACGCATTAATATTACACCAACAACACTATTCCCCAATTTTATTTTTTATTTCTCAATGCTGACAACACTGAGAATTTCGAATGTCACGCCTCGTTCATCGCCGCGCGCGGGAAAATAAACGAGAGCGTACGTTCTGTTCTTTTTTCAAACGTAGCGCCAAAAAAAAGTTTATTTTACTTGGAACATGTTTGAAAACGTTCCGTTACATCCTCATTTAATCGAAGGATGCGTTCCGTTTCTATCGACCTCGTATACATCGTTCGTTTTTGTTTCGTATGTCCTCAAAGGCCGGATATAATCGAATTTTGACAAACAATATGGGATGAAATTGGTTCCTTTATTGAGGTACCTTTTATGGAGGCGGCTGTATTATTGATTGTGTAGCTGTGAAATGTGATGGCGATTCATAAAAATACCTACGAAGATATAGATTTTTTCTTTTGAGTTGTGGTTGAATCAAAGTTGTTATGACGTCAAAATTTTCATAATTAGGCATGTCTTTTTAATATTTAAACTAAGGACTACGCGCTTAGTTAGCAAAGAATCCATTACCATAAGAGCTATTAGAACTTATCAGTAACTTTACAGTCCTGTTTATTTCTCCCTCATAGTTGCGAACATAGTTGTGTTTCGAATTGAGTTTACGATAGATAAACCCAACTTAACTAAATAAACGTAGGCTAATAGTTCAGTAAGAATATTCCTTGCAATTCCGCAGACCGGGGAATCGAATCCAGTGCCTGTCAGTCTCAATTTGTTTGATGTGTTTCAGCATTAAATATTAGACGTATCCGAAAGTTTTCAGTAAAGTATATTAAGTATAGAAAATCTTACTACTCACACCTAGTCAATGGGATAGACGAAGATTTTAATACTTGTCATTCTAAGAGCCGTGTTTAAAAGCGGAACTAAAAAAGGGTAGATGAAAAACAAGATTTGGAAATCTAGTTCAAGTAGTAAGTATTAGTAGATACATTGTTAATGACATCAGTTAAGATTTTCGTAGTTATAGGTACCTATATATTATGTTTATGAGCTGCAAAGAAGATTTTATCATGAGCTCAATAAAAAAAAAAACTAGAACTAGTAGCTTTGAAATTTGAAAAACCACGTGAGCATCTGGAACACTCCATCAAGTCCATTGCTCAAAAAAAAAATCGACCAATTATAACTTTACTAAGATAGACAGTTACGTAGGTAGTTTAATGATATGTTTCTTTTGAGCCAAAAAAACAGTTTTCCGAGATCCATTCTTAACATGTCCCCCGTAGCACAGAAGTCCCGGTACGTTCCCAACGCGGCCGAAACAAGCGCATAATTACAGAGATCACATTTACGAATGTAAATGCGTCGACTGTACGTCGTAAATCATGTTGCGGTCATCTGCCGCCCGCGGCGCTGCCGACGCGCCGGACGGCCAGCGTAACTTGACACGCCCGTGCTGCCGCCAGCCGGAAAAACTGTTTGCTGTAATATTTCTATATAGAAATATTAGCGCTGGAATATTCCTTGCAATATTACAAGGAATATTCTAACGACATATGAGTGAATTTATTCGGTCGATCATGAAAGTAATACATAGAAACAGATGAAATTGTTGTAGATAACACAAAAATATAATTTTAATTCATTCTGGTACTCATAAAGATGTTTTACAGCTAGATAAAAACAAATAAACGATGATCTTATAAATTACATGATTTAACATGGTCAGTCAGATAAATTATTGAAAGCTACGCGAAAACAATTTTATAAGTATAATATGTACTTACATATTATATTACGTGTAACATATCTACCGGCCTACACATAACGTCGTTTTATCGAACAGATTCGTTTCATTGACAACTCAACTTTAAAAATAATATTACCATAGGCTACAAAATATTTAGTATAGAACAACAATAGATTAATTTTGCTTAATAAAAACACCCAATCAGCAGTAAAAGCAGTAATTCCTACTTGCGTTGTGTGAGTAATAATGTTTTATATATACCTTGTGGTAAATTAAAGCAGATTGTAATATGCTGAGGCAGTAAGTCAAGCTGCGTGGTTCAGTTTATACAGGGCGAGCTCAAATGTGTATCAACCGAACGCATTGTGGGTTGTTTTTTTGTCCGCGGCGGGCCTGACAGATGCATGTAATGTTGCCATGTGGAGTCCGATAGGATTTATATGTACCCACTTAAAGGGTGGATTAATACGGCATGTTTAGAAAGTGATCAATTGTTTCCACGTTGTAATTGCCGTTTAACAATATTTGATGATTCTATATATCCATATATAAATGTAGATATGATATTTTTTGACGATGTAAGTAGATATTGATAGTCTACTATCGGTTTCTTGTTTATCACCTGAATAATTCATACATCTATACGTACATAAATATTGTCACGTCCATTCCCCGTAGGGGTAGGTAGCAAGGATTCACACCGGATATTGTCCTGCAAATTTCTGTTGTCTCTGCTACATTTATTACAGTCGTCATACTTTCTGTTGGACTCTCGTCAATTAAAAGTAATTTTGATGTTACCTTTCAGGACGTCTTCGATTTAATCAAAATACCTACATACGCCAAAGTATGCCTTCCGATTCCGCTATTCACAGTTCAGAAAGAGAAACAGTTCAATATTTTAATATTGCAATATTATAATATTGAGTGTTCCGAATCACGCAGTTCCAGCAACTGTCAACACGTTTATTTTGAGTGACGCAACGTGAAAAGGGATGTTTATCTTCATCGATCTCGGTTATTGCCTGATTCGAGACTTGCCAAAACACGGCCGGGATGCGAGGACTTAAAACAAACTTGTTTGTATGGATTATTTATTATTATTAAAATGTTTATCGATTTACAAAACGGCTAACGAGGTTTTATTTGAAATTGTTATTTCGTGATTGCTGTTTAAAGTTTTTTTTTTTTTTAATTATTATTATTCTATGTTTTATTTAATAGAAATGTAAAATATAATTGTTTGTTATTAGTGTTATTACACCTATAAGTATTTATTTTGGAAACGTGTCTTGCTGTTGTGTTTGGCTATGTACACATATTTGTAATTTAGGTACCTACCGATATATTATAATCTGACCGACACTTGATCAGAATGCTAAGCGACAAACTTCGTCTTTCTCATTTTGAAAAGAGATTTGTATCCAGGTGTGGGACGCTAAAAGTTTTGATGCTGAAGATGAATCGTACATCATTAATTCAGCTTATCGTTACAAGACGATAAAAAGATGGAGCCTGAATTATACCAGTTAAATATATTTTATTAAATATGTTTTATTAAATAGAATTATTAATAGTAACGTAGAAGTTATAGCTTACCTATACTTATTTCAACAGTGATGGCGACATGACCAACAATAATCCTAATTAAAGTGAATGTCACACGGACGCTCGCTCGTAAAATTAAGCGAAATCTAAAATAATTTATGCATTAATTATAATTCATGCAATGTAACCATAAAATCCAATTCCAAATATGACATAGACATTAAATGCTTCAACTTAACGCGTTACGTCATTTATATCCAAACATTCAAACTTCAATCAGATAACACGCATTGGTGCCCTCCCAATAATTGAATTCAATATCTGACTAATTTATAGCGTCTTCGCTAACATGTCGATACCATCTCCAACTGCAGCAGTTCAAACAAAAACCAACTCTAAGCTAACGAAAAAAAATCCGAATTCAATTGCACCTAACGTCAATATTAAATGTTTTTGAATATAAATTTTAGAACACCGTATTCAAAATTCAAATTACAGAAGCGCCTCCGGACTGTTGTTTCGGTAACAATAAAACATTGCACAATTTATTTTGAATTTAATAACATTTTGGACAAGATTGAAATTCGAATGGCGAAATTTTGAATTTGACTTCGGCTTATCTTTTGTCACAACCACCTATACAATTCATTTGGGACTGAATTTTCGAGTATTTAAAGTTGATATTAGAACATTGTGGAAGTGCAATCAAAAAGGGAACATTCTCGAATGAAACAATTGAGTAAGTATTGTTCAGTGTTTCTATGCTATTTATACGTTGATTCGAAATTTAACGTAAGTGCTTATAACTAAGATATCTGCCTACTTGTATCCTTGCCATTTTATTTCAATTTCGTCCGTTTAAAAAGTTATGATAGAAGAGTTGGCAGCCAATTGACATCATTTCTTTTATTATGCGAAGAGAGTAGCAAAGCAGCCGGTAGTGATAAGTGGCCACTGCCTCCCATGGTCATTAGAAACCTGCCTCGAAGAGTATCGGAAGAAGTTAGTGTTAGTTAGACCAGACAATATAAGTAGTTAATATGAAAATGTTATTGTTGTAAATCGATGACAAGAACTTTGTAGTCGTCAACACTTCATGTGAAACCTCAAATCTGATTACCAATTTTTAACTAATTGTTCTTTCGCTTTCGACTTAACATAGAAATAACTTGAGCGGCTTAGCTATTTCTATGATACATTTTAAGTATGTGTCACTTCCACTATCTCAAATTCGATATTGTGAGGTCAAAAATCAAATTATTCAGTCCTCAAACTTTTGAACATTCAGATACATTGTTATAAATAGTTTCAGTAACAAAAAAAGTTTATAAGAGAGTAGGTAACCAAAATTTTAATAAGCGTGTTGTTCAGTGAAAAATGTTGCCGTAATTTGCAAAAACACACGGCCAGTTTCGAAACGGCAAAATGACCCTTTCGATTCGTCAGTGGAAACAAAGACTATTATTTTGAGACTAGAAGTGACTTGAAGGTAATTTTCCTTTTTCTTCACATTCTTTCTTAATCCTTGTTAAAACTTAAGTGTGTTTAAACCGTGGTAAAGGACTAAACAATGATATGAGATATATGAAATTGTTCCTATAGATATGGCATTGTCCCTTGACATAAATTTTAATTGACTGATTGATTTAAATAATTAGTATATCAGTCTGTATACAAAGGTATAGCTCTCTACAGGAGTTATTACTTTTCATATTAATAATTTTGAAAACGAATTGATGGCGAGTAGATACGATATACCTATGAATTTATTATAAACTTGATCACAGATGTAAAATTAATTGACCTGCAAAATATAATATCTTCCTGAAACTTCCAGTCTACATGTAAACATCTAACCCTTCTGCGACCCCACGAAATAAGTTGGCAATTTTGCACACACACATACAGACGTACAAACGCATAGGTATAGTCATTTTCGTTTTATTCGCTTGATCACTCGTGGGGGAAGCGACCGGTGCTTAGCGAGCGATCAACCGTTAACCAAAACAGTGGACTGATTAGCTGTTTAAACCTAGAAAACTTTAATAAGTCACAAGACAGGCAAACTGTCAAGTGTGGAACTGGCCTTTACATTTGTCTCATAAAACATAAAAGAAGACTATTGAGTTTTTTTTAAATATAAAGTGTATTTGATATAGCAGAAGGAAAACTATTACTGTCACAAGCCACAACTTTTTGACGACTGCGTAGGTAATTGGTGCAATTGCTTATTATTAAAACATTTTATAACACATTATTAGCTCAACATTAAAAGCGCATTTCAATATTGAGCAAGTAAATAATACCTTATTAAAATATTATCTATATTGCTTTAATAATTAAATCATTTAGTGTTTAATTTTTAACATTCTTTTGCATCAAATTTAATACTGTGCGTTATATTTAATCTCTGGCAGCACCTAATGGTTTCCGACATAAGGTTCAGTTCACACGGTCCCCAGGCACGGGCGCGACATCGCGACACGGGCACCGCAATTAATCAACCTGTCGCACCAATCGCACGTCGCTTGTCCTCCAAATTGCTTTATTGTCGCTTAAATTGACTGCGATTTGCTTGAACTTCGGGAAACCGGGGAGAATCTATTATTTCTTTCCTGTGTAAATTGGGCAAAGTTTTCCGCCGCGTCACTTTCTTAGTTTGGGAATGAGGTGTCGTATCCGGAATGGCTGTTTGCGCTTTCCTAGTTATACCGTTCATTTGTTTTATTCAAAGAGTTTGGAACAGCTTACGCATATCAAAACATACTTGTAGTAGGTATCTATACAATATAGGTATTTTATACCCAAATGTACATATAGGTTTTCATCTTTAACATCCCCTATATTGTTCCACTATAATATTCTATAACTGTTTACATTCAAGTTCACTGTTATCACTGGCATAACTAAATAACATCCTGTACACGTCCTTAGACAATTACAAAAATAATTTATAAAATAATTTATTAATGCAATATGACACGTCCTCGCGTGATCTCGATTCGTGTCGACAATATCTCAAATTATCGGATAATTTGAATAAATGTCGAAAATAACGAAAGCGCGGTGCGGTGCGGTTGTCGATAACCAATTAGCGGTTACATTTGGTTGTCGTGGACAGCGTCATTTGGTATGCATTGTCGTCTGCGGTTGATCCAAACGAACAAAGAATGCGTCAAATTTAATAATTTTAAATATTTTAAAGTTCGAATTTTATTTAATAGGGTTTATGTTTCAGTTGAGTTACAACATTAAAATTAACAATTTATTTTATGTTATTTTAAATAAATTTTAGAGAATATTATGAATAAATACCACTGTGACCGTAATTATTACCGTATTTAACGTTTAATAAAATAAAATTTAATTTGAATTGGAAAGGAAATAGTAGATACCTACAGATACATAGAAATTAAAGTAGGTATATCTACAACCAAACTAATGAAAAAATCTCAGAATGGCCTCTTTTTGTACTACCACGCTTGATGTCGGATGGTCTATCTTTATTTAACGTTATTGCAATACATAAATGTACGAAGTTCGCTGAAAGATAAATAATTCATTGATTTTATAGTGACTTCTGAATAAATAACGAGGTACCTTCTAAGATAAAAGGTTTGCATGCTGTATCCATTGGAAAGTAGGTAGGTACCTATAACACGTGGAGGTACGAAAAACCCGTTCCTCCAAATGGATATATTATTTCAGACTCGTACTTGAGAAGTTTATATCACGTTATATACACTATCGTTATTTTTCGTGACCAATATCCCTTTAGCACCTGAAGAACATCGTTTTATTTTAACATCATATTAATCCTGTCGAATCCTCTCCTACCAATTACTTAGGTATTAATATTTACATAACACCGTTTTAAATCTCAAATAACAATCCATTAGGCCGCGTACACCCTAAGTGACTGTTTTTAACGAGAACATTAGCATTAACGCGTTGTCGACGCGGCGAAACAATTACTCGAATGCGGCAATTTCGCGTTAAATTTGCATAATTACGGCGATAACAGGTGACAGCCTGCGGCAAAATACAGTACGCATGCAAATAGTAGTAGTTCAAGTACATACAATAGTGCGGCGAATTTTACAAGGCCGTATAACACAAGAAACTGAAAAAAAAAATGTTTATTATAATACTCTCATCAAATAACAGATATTATCGTTCTTGTCCTTGCATTGCTTTTAATGATTGAATACTAACTAATAATATCGTTGACAAACTGTTACTAACTGCACTAATCAACTGTTACAGTCCGGTTTTTAATTTCGGTTGTCCAAATATCAATATAATAAGTTCAAGATGACCACCATAATCCTCGACCACGACTATAAGACAATAATACCTATAATTAAACAAATACTTATACTTAAACAATTTTATTATCTACATATTCTTACGTGTCTACAATATAACGTATTATTCAAACCGTTAACCGCACCCATAAACTTTAAAATGACGTCATTTATTTTGTCTTTGGCAGTAGGTAGGTACATCTGCATACATCAATTTATAAAATCATTAAAAAGATCCTTAAAAAATTATGCAAAGTCCCTGAATCATTATAAAAAATAAGATCTTAATCACCAGTTAAAGAGTTCGATTATTACACCCTTTTGTTTATGGCGAAATTAACTACTGGTTACAATTTATACTCTGTGGTCAACTTAACCCAACGATGGTACGTGCGACAATTATCCGACACTTTTCGCATGTTTACATGTTCAATTAATGGACCGATTAATCAGATGTGCACTCATCTTTATGTTATATTCGTAAATTGGTTAATATTTTTGCATTCTGGCTGAATATTTGTTTTATTAATATAATGAATACCTATTACAGATGTTGACATTTATCCATCATTGTGTACTAAGCCTTATCTGATACTTTTTTAAATATTTGAATATTGGAAAATTATACACAACGATAATATTATTAATAATGATTACGATAATAACGATAATAATCTGCTCTGTAAAATTATTAAATAGCAGTCCACTCTTTACTAAAGCTTTAGTCGCTTGGTGAGAGTTAAGGCTTAGGAAGGTGTGTAAGTTTCCTTATAAGGTTTTTCTTTGCCGTTGCGGCAAACTTAGAAATCTACACGACTTTGTAAAGCTAAGTATGAATTTAACGATTTTAATCTTATCAGCATGGAACGACTTAAAATCTGAAATATTAGGGTATCGCTGTTTTTCCTTTACCTCAGGGTTTAAAGATTTTTCTTCTAGGTTACCGTTGGGTTTCTTTTACTTCATTTTCTGTTTTCAATTATACTAAACTTCATTGTTAGGTATATCTTATATCGTTTCATATTTGTATAACGACATAAATACCATTTATGCATATAACTGTACACTAATTAAATTGTAGTTTGAACGTTTTTTGTAACTACATTTTAAAAATAAAATAATCATTACTAAACGTACTTTGCTATCAACTTCATGTAAACGTACTATTTATAAGGCAAACGTCACTTCATCAAACAGCCGATATAGACGAGGTAAAAAGCGTCAAACAGAGCGTCCCGTACACCGCCGGCTGCACCGCCATATTAGATTTTTTCCTTATATACAGCGCCCATAGCAATTAACCCTTCGAAAGCCCTGTCGCAGCCCTTTGTTAACCCTTTAATACTCGGCCCATTGTGTCAACTGTCACTGAGGACTGAATTAAAAGTGGGTGTATTAAATTTTTTACCGCCTATTCTGGACGTATAGTTGGGGTGGTGAGAGCCTAATAACATGGTTGATGGGGCAACGACAGCTCTCAAAGCAAGCATCTTTTTGGTCGAGTGCGATTTATTTGTTGGGCGATTGTAATTTGACTTTTGTGAGAACTTTAATGTTGGTGCGTAGGGATTTTGTACGAGAGGCACAGTTCAAATGAAAGAAAGTTAGACGGGTGAATTAGGTATTTGTGAATACATAATTGTCGGTACGTTTTCACAGTGCACAATGCATTTTTATATGTTATTTGGAAATCTGCTCCCGGTACTCCCCAAACCTGGGTCTCATATCCGAGGCATGGCTTTTTAAATTCATAATATGTCCATTAATACATTCTTTATTACGATGGCAGAGTAGACAACGTGGCTGTGTTATTTTTCATTACCAGCCCTACTGCTGTCAGTTATACTTTAACATTTCATTTAAAATCTTATGACAAGTCTACCAAATATCATTTAGGAAGCATTTAATTAATATTAAAAAATGCGTAGAAATTTTGTTTCATTTGGTTCCTGAAAAATGTCAAGAGAAATTTGTATTTCGTACACCATCTAATCTCTGAGCGCTACGCGTATTTGTATTTGGTTTCAATTATTATGCTTCCGGCTTCCGCACTATTTAACTAATATTATAAAAAAATCCGAGTGCAAATGTTTCATTTGGTAAATGAAACATGTCAAATGACATTTAAATTTCGAACATTATCTATTCTCGGAATCTATGCGTATCTATATTTGGCAAATGAAAAATGTCAAATGAGATTTGAATTTGGAACATCGTTAACATTCGAGTCGAACGCGTGTGGGTAAATGTTCCGACGTATTGCAAGCCTAATTCTTGTATGGAATATATTTACATTGTTCAAAACAGCTGCTCAGGTGGTCACGCAACGCGTGACGTGATAAGCGAGTGAACACGCACTACGATGTACCGTCAACAGGAACAGAGACGTATTTATGTACCTATGTATATGTTACTTATATTATACTCACGTTTCATCATTGTCATCATCAGCCCGTCATCGTCCACTCGACATGTTATGTATGATTATAGAATAGGTTATTTTTGCCTAAATAAAGTTTTATCAAAATATTTTAATACAGCGATACACCATTCAAAAGGCCGTTTTAAAATCGATGTATTCTAATAAATACTGCTTACATAAATGTCCAACAATACGTTAAATATGACACCGAGAAGAGATCCATTATTACAATCGAAAAGTGTTTTCTTTTGACATAGGTATATTACATTGACTGCCATATAGAAAAGAACTAAGATTACCAAACTGATCAGCGAGAAGGCTAAACATGTTTTAATACACCCATACTTACAAAACTGACAATCGAATCCGATACATCACACATACTAGTGTCATTTTAACCAACTCCTAAACTATTATATAGCTACCCATGATAAGGACATTGAATATGCTTCAATCAGAAGGGTAGCGTTAAGCTTAATTAGGTAAGTTTAAAAATAAAAAATTGGGTCCCCTAGTACCAAGTGACTGTACACATACCGTTTGTGCCGACGGTACCTAAGTTAGAGAACATCTCAAGGCGTATTGACTGCATGTAATTGAAATTATTATTTACTGTGATTAAATAATTGTAGTGATTGCAACAAATTTACGTTACGGCTGACTGACTGAAGATAGCGGCGGCTGAGCTTTATGTTATTGGATTGTGCTATTTAATTATTTCGTTTCGTAATTGTAGCGCGTAAAGTATCAGGTAGGCTCACGAATATTTTGTAATAAAACGAAAACTTAACCTAAATACCATAATTGAAATACCGCTGCTGATTTAGAGGACCTGGGTTCGATTCACGCGTCGGGTACTATTGGGTTTTCTATTGGGTTTTCTAGTTGCCCGGACTCTGAGTTTGAATTTATGCCCGGTGAACGGTAATAGGCTAACCAATGGATCTATGAGTGGACGTAGTACTTATCAAGTACAATGTGGGAGTGTGCTACACTCTGCCTTCCTCTTGGGAGATTACAGGTGTGAGCTTAGCGTGCAACCTAAACGTCTGCTTACGAATGATAATATGACTTAACTTTTAAATATAACAAAAGCATGTCTTAGAGAAAATTATGAGAACTCAAGTTCTAGAAGTTTCCTCGCTATATTTTATGTATATACTTTATTTCAGTGTACACATGTTTAATATTCCTTTTAATATACACTCCAAAATCACAACGCGGGAATCTTGAATTTCGAAACCAACCATGTAATTCGCGACGTCTCAGCACAAATTCGGGCGACTAAATATGAATCGTTGCTCAAATAATAAGGGTTCCGCATTAGGGGTGGGTATGCAAACATCTCAATTACCGCAGTTATTAATTCAGGGGCTGTTGTTAATCAAGCCGTTGTCTCGACAAACACAAGACGCTGTGACGCGGAACGAGATGGGTCGGTCGTCTTCGGTTTTCGTGTTTATGCTGTGATATTGGCAGGTAGGTAAGGTTCCTATTGTCTGTGTATGAAAATATTACTAGTATTATATTACATATAATGTATATTATCTACTATGTAATGGCAGTTTACTTATTATATAGTATAAAACATTACCAGGTACATAATGGTAGCTTAGTGCCTTAAATTTCAGTCTTCCATTGCGGAGATTTGAGAGTCACACAGCAGTCAAATGATTCCGAACACATATGATGTGTGTTTTAAAATTTAAATACAGAAAACTTTGCACACATTATAGTGTTCCTTAATATTGTATAAACGATGTCATAGACTCCGAGCTCCAACTTAGGAGCTTATGCCAGCCACAATTTATTGAATTACGAGAACTCAATTATATGTAAATAACATTCGTAGCTCACCTTGAGGAACTTTTAGATGTTTTTACTAAAAAATCTAAGTTATAAAATTCCAATAGCACCCGACCCGGGATTCGCACCCTTTGGTCCCTTTGATCAGCAGTGGCGCTTGCAACTAGTGTTGCCGATCGATAGTGGACTATCGATAGGCTATCGATATTCTATCGATAGTAGTCCGATAGCAAGACAATC
>DWME01007288.1:0-12763 GCA_018244795.1 Parelbella ahira ahira
ATACATTCTAACAACTAATCTAGAATCTTGAGTTCGATTTGTAATGTGCTAACAAAACTTACATCAATTTTCATGAGTTAAAAATATCTTTGTTAAATTATTTTGTGGCTGTATCAATAATGAAAAAAGTTTTTCCAAGGCTAAAGATATAAATTTGAATTAATCGAATGACTAGATATAGTTTACAAGCGTAAACTAGGCGATAAGGTACGTTACAGAGAGCCGGTGTCCCATATCACATATTCCGCAGTAAAAGCAATGAAGTGTTGTTTTAGGACTGTCCTAACTGGAACATTAAACAGGGACAATGTATTCATTGCAAACGACCATACCCTTATCATGACAAAGCTGCTATTTAATCACGTAGCTATGAACCTACATTTATCGATGTGCTCATATGAAAATGTACCTATCGCGTTTATATTTTACACGTCCTATTCTCCAGTTTATAAGGGAAGGTTTATTTCGAAGTAAGAAAGCCTTAAAATAATATAATGAGCAAACAATTTGTAACTTGTTTTGTAATTTCTTGTTGGAGATGTACCGATTATGTAATTAGCTTGATCATGACATGGAAATAAATAAAATAGTCTTATAAATGTTTTTAATAATAAATAATAACAAATATCTTTAATAATAAATATCTTTCAACAACTTTACACGACAGTGGCGTTTCTGCGTCAGAATAGGGCTTGAATTTGGATCTGAACCAATTTGATAGATGTTAGAACACATCAATAATTACACTATGTGTGTCCCTACTTGCGTATGTAATTCGCTTCGAAACAAATATATTAGCAGATAAACACGTCGGGTAACAATATTGTGACAGCAGTTGGCGTGAATTGTTTATACCAACTCGCACAATAGCTACCTCAATAATGGCCGATCGGCTAAATACACAAGTTGCTCAGCTGCCGTAAACACGTTCGGCAAACTCGCTATCGGCTAATCGGATCGACCTGCGACTTGCCGCCAGCGCACTATCTACCGTCCACTTTATTATCTGCGCCAGATTTAATTACCGCTCCCCGGGCGAAGCGTTACACACTAATTTGCTTTCGGGCGCTTTGCCACGTAATCGAATACACTACGAATATTCTTCACTTTGATAAGACTCTAACAGCAATAAATATTAATTAATCTATTTTTAAGACAGTGAGATTTTGCAAGGAGAGATGAAGATGTAATCATAATAAGAACGATTTGTTTATAAGATCATCGAGTGGTTGTGAAGCCTCGGTAAAAGAAGCATAGGTCGCTCTACTATCAAGTGGTCAATATTAAGGGTTCAAAACCGTGTGTAATGGCATAGAGTAGGGGAGGTAATTTATGTACCTTCTGAATATTATGATATAATGATGATTCAATGTTTCTTTAGACAGCCAAGCAGTGGAACATTATAGCCTATGTTTCCGAACACATAACCTAGGACTCTTTTAAGCTAGGGTGAATATGTCCTTCCTAGGCGTTCGTACTCCATCTTAGGACGCACCTGCCTGCACCGTCAGGCGGGACAGTGGCCAACCGCTATTCCATCATATAACAAACAGTGATTCATACTGAACTGCAATTTATAACAGTTAATAATTCCAAAATCCCTGCCAGGCAAGTGTAATAAACTAATAAGAAGAATTAAAGTGAAAAAATCGCAGTAGGTACAAAACATTAAATGATATGATCTCTGTCAGCCGCTGGTTTAATTGAATCGCGCGTCAGGTCTCGTGATATACGAGGAGAAGCGGGCGGACGGCGCGCGACCCGGACCCAGCGATTAATCCCACATAAACAATTCTGGAACACCGATTTATATCCGATTAATTCACCGAATCGAATTCTCGATTCATCAGTGCTATTCGTCGAGTTAAATTGGAGACAAGTCAATTATTACTACTCAAACGACACTTAATGATTTCATTTATATCATCCCCGAGCGATTGAATGATTTTAATAAAATCCGATTTAATCTTATTGGAAAACTTCCCGCGCTCTGAAAATGTCCGTTTCGCGCCGCTGCTCGCGATTTGAAGATGGCTTAGCTGATGTTGTTTTCCCCAAGGGGCTAAAGTTGCTCGACCCAAGTTAAATAGAACTGATCATCAACTTGAAAGACTTGCGAAATTTTGACATTAAGCTTTCAATTTGGCTCGTATAACGATAAACGTCAACAAGTGAGAATGTTGATGGATGTAGGTGCTTAAAGCGAACAACATTCACCTTGACCAAATAGATCAAATACTACGACGCTTTAGAAAATATCAGGGAGAATTCACTTGCCACGACGTTATTCTTTCCTTCACTGATATAGGTAGTAATGTTTTAATAGAGATATATATTATAACCTTTTCAAACTCAGGGATCTGAATTTTAGACCTTCGCAGTGGGATCCGAATACCTAAGTTATCACTGTTGCTTTTTATAAAACACACAATAGCATAAAAATTATTGAAACCCCTCTCCTCGATAATAATATTTAAAATTCAATTAAATGCTTCAATTTTCATTGCAAATAATGTCATAAAAAACAATATTACATATTGATCATAAAATGACTAGTATATACAATCATTTGAGGCAGGTAGCATCAAGGAAATTTTAGTTGTAGATCGTTCAATCGACTTTATAAATACACTAACCCAGTTTATATGCTCCTGCAATATAATCTCAGCACCGACGCAGTGTGAGATGTTAAACTTAAATAAACATAAAATCGTTGAAATGTTAAACTTAATCATAAAATCGTCTCGATGTTTCTTTTTATAACTCCGCGAATAATTCATTGTTGGAAAGCCGGCTTATTCGTCTTGATCGTGTCGTAAAAGTAAGTGGACTTAAAGGAACATTTGTTAGAAATGTTAAAATGCAGATATCTTCGCAGATTTTTGTATCGTGTCACGTTTAAAAATGAATAATTTTCTGTTTTTACTTAATTAGGATTTTTAGAAATTAAATTTATAGATCTCTTACATCATAATTTAGAAATAAATTAAAGGTCCGCTTCGGGTTAGATCTTACAATGAACAAAACGTTACATAATTAACATAAACATACGTTACGTTAATTAAAACAAGTGCAAGGTAGTACGATAGTTCAATACTGCTGATCAAGAGGTCCTGGGTCCAAATCTCTGGTCAGGTACTATTGGATTTTCCTAGTTTTGATTTTCTAACAGACATTTCTAATAATGTCTCGGAGTATGGATCTTTGCCCGGCGTACGGCAACAGTCATATCAACTAATACATGCTGTGACATAACCGTAACTGGTAAACGTATGAGTGTACTACACTCGTCCGTATATAATATATCGTCTGCATTACGCACGGCCCTATGCTATCCTTTCTCTTTTGTTAATAGCGCAGATAAAGTTAAAGCGAGCGAAGCGGAGTGCCCACGCGCACTATTAGCGGCCCTTCATCGCCCTTCATCCCGTGCCTATAACCAGTCTAACCATTGCACTAGTGATATTAAGCCCGTGATTTAATAGCCTATATATTCTATAATGCTATATTTATAGTTCAATAAAGTTTTAACTGAGTTTTCGGTAACTTACAATGATCATATAAAATAAGGTCCGCATGAAAATCCTTTCATATCTTGTATAATTTGGAGCACAGAAGATATGCAAAGGGGATATACAGCAAATTATTATTATAATGTCACGCCAGATCGCTTACGAGGTGGATAGGGAGCACGAAGTGCCAAATATCGCTATCCTTACAAACCTGATGTGCTTCTTCTGCATTCATAACTTTTTCCATACTCGAATTACATTTTTGGCGAATTATTTTTCTCTGATCAGCCAATATCACAACGAGTGTATAATAAATTAAGGGTACAAGGTTTTATCACAAAAAGGAGCAAGCAAATGTGGCGATACCTTTACTTTCATATATGACGGTGTGTTCAGAACATAATCAATCTCAAATAACTTAAATACATGGAAGTAACTTAAATAGGTGTAATCGATTCGTAGTAAAATGAGTGACGTACGCGACCGATTATTCTCGTTGATCCTTGCATACGTCACAGTCGGCGCTCAGCTGAGGGTTTAGTATCATGGAGTAGGGATATTGCGATAAAAGATCGTTTATTTTGAATAACGAGGAAAAGATAACGCGTAATGAAATGTATTTAGATGATAATAATTATTTACTTATGATTAAACCATAGTTATTAAATAAGAAAAATTTCTTATTTATTTCAGCAAAATAATATCAGATTTTTTAACTATATACATATATTATTTTATAACTACATACATGCTTTCCCTGTGCCTGAGCACAACATTCCGTAATTGTTGTATTAATCAAAATAATTTATTATATTTTAAATTACGAAATTTTAATTAATAATTGTTTCTCCCGAGTCAACAGTTCCGTGCACGGGAAAATTACATTACAAACAAAAGGTAGATAAGACAATATTTAAAAGTGATTCCATATGGAGCCGTATTAAAACATCTACTCACACAAATTATCTTTACGCGTAAGCCATAATATTCCTAATACTAGCGTAAGATTATTTTATGCGTGTTAAAGTATGTATTTATAAATAAAGATTCCATGTTACGAGTAGAAGTAAGTAGTGCGGCGCGGACTGAGTCCCTATTAAAAGAGCATCAAGCAATCCTGAGTGGCGGTGAGGCTTTACTGCACAAACATGCTGCGTAAAGTTAATTAACAATACGATGAAGCCTACATGTAGGGTGGCCTAGCTCTGCGCTCTCGCTGGAATATTCATTATTATATGTTGGAATGAAGTATAGCTTTCTTAAAGAAATATTCATTACCCAAGTTCAAAATGATGTTTGTGTACATTATAATCGTACACTGCACGGATCACACGTTAACAAATGTTACACGTCATGTTATAATGAAGTATGTATATATTGTATACTTGATTTATTACGTTTTTGAATTGATATTTAATAGCTACAAATGTTAGTCAAAGTAGGTAGTATGGGATGGCTTATTCTTAAACGGAATATCAACACAGACTCCTTTTCATTAAGACGGAATTAGCATTTGATCGATGTAACAGCATAAACAGCATAGAAAAGAAATGTTTTAGCGGTCGGCGCTAATACAATGTGTAAAAAGCCTGTGAACAACGGTGTCCGTTATTTAATCCGCGTACAAACTGCTAAGCACGTATTTTAAACTGGTAAATTGTGTTGATCAATACCAAACTTAGTTTAAGTTTGGATTGGTCGTGGTAAAGTTAGAACATCTATACGTTTTTTTTAAATAGGACGGGAGCTTTAAGCATTCATGTACCGATAATATTTTTTTATAACCTATTATCATGATCAACCTGTTTCACGCCTGGTCCACTGTTGGACTTAGGCCTCTCTATACTGCGTTTTTCCTTTAGTCATCATGCTGGGCATGTGTTGATGGTCGTCAGGCATAGCTCCTCGCATCGCTTATGCTGCTGGTCAATAGCCAGGTTATTAAGCCGTGTATTTTCAAAACTCGCTGTCCATTCACGAACGGTATTCATGGTCACATGAGCAATAAGTAAAGCTTTTTACGCCGGCTCCAACAACTCGGGTAAATTGAGACGTTCTTGTCTAAATTATATCGTAATCACAGTTATGTACGGTGTGTAATTATTTACACATTTTCATTCTATTACGTTACGTACATACGTTTTCTTTAGTTAGATGCGTTTGCGTAAATGTTTATTATGTTGGAAACAAGTCTTTCGATATAATTATACTGATATAAAACTTTAAAATATCTAAACATAAGTGTTATAATTTTTCCACTTCTTTTTAATGTGTCATTATTACAAATAATTTACTTTACAATAAATAATTCACGTAGTCATCACGCCTATAATCAGTGAAGGAGTAGGCAGAGCAGTGTAGTACACTCCCACATTTCACCAGTTACGTTCACGTCCCTCCATGGAATAAGTGCTGAGCTTAATAATATAATAGAAATAATACACATGTTAGTGCCAATTATTGAATTGATTGTTTAATTAGTATTTTAATGACATTTGTATTTACAAATATCATTAGTAAAAAGCCAGTAAATGAAAGAACAGAACCGATGAAAACTAAGGACCAAACAGAAAAATTAAACGCAACAAAACGAAAGAATCGAAAAACTAACACACAAAATCTTCGGGAGCCTACTAAATAATTCTATGCAAGTTAAGAGACAAGTGGGGGTTTTGCAGTTTTGCATGTGTGTGTATCGACTTACACGTTGCAGTTTTGTTTTTTATTAGTTCGCTCACATCGAGCGCACGTAGAATGAATAAAGTATTAGCTATTCGGAATGTGGCGGTGACTCGTGTCGAGAAATGGACCCGTACCCGCGCTCATCAATTAACATAATTGAAAACGTAGCGTCGACTAAACATCTGCTAGACGAACAAATGGCGCCGGCGTTGTTCTGCTGGTGTAGTTGTAACACTAATGTTCTTAGGAGTTAGTGAGATAAAATGCTGCTGATGATATCGCTACTCGAATGATATTTGCGTGAAGTTTAGTATCTTTCTTAACAGTATTAATGTGGTTTATGCGTACAAGTGGTGTTAAAAGACAATTCTGTATTCTATTGCCATCATCACTATCATAATCATTATAATCGTGATCATCAGTTGGACATTGGTGTCCCTTACCGAACGCCGGAACCTGTCCTCGTCTTGCCGGTTCGAATAAAATAATAAAACACAGGAAATTTGTTAATTACTTCATGTTGCACTTACATAAGTTCATGATTCAATATAGGCATGTCAAGCTCTAGTTAAATGTAAGATTACACAATTTTAGAAAGTGGGATTGAATAAGGAAATGCAACAGAATGTCAACCTCTAACGTACAATATTCCTCGGCGAAAAGCGTGCTTCAGTCAACAGTTTCGTTGCATCCTTCGTTTCAGGTTGTGAATATACGGCCGCTATATTTTACCTCGTATTACAACCTACTTGCCGCTACGAAGGAACATCGTATCTTTACACCTCACTTAATTCAGCCGAGTGCAGTGCAACCCAATTCTTTTCTCCCCATACTTGGAGTGCGGTTGAATTTTTTTTTGTCACAAATATTTTTAGCGTGTACTCTTTTTCACTTGCGGTTAATGAAAGCTGCATTTTGTAATTGTGTAGGTAGAATGTTCTATAGAAATGATATTACGAATTTATTTTTAATAGATTTGTTTATGCTTAACTTGTATTTAACAATTTATCTTTGACTCTTACCTTTGGTCACTAATTACTGGTGGTACCGCCAATTTAATATTTTGAAACAACCAAAATTTTTTTCAATACATTGTTCAGTCACAATTTAATTATTATCATTATATCATTGCGCCAGATCCCTTTCGCAATAGGCCGCGATCATGGAGAACAAAATATCTGTATCTTTACTGACGTGACGCGCTTTATCCGTTAATGCTGATTTCGGAGGCTTCATTTACAATTTAATAAAACGTGTAATTTTCGCAATTACGATTGCGCATTAAAGCATTAATATTGAACGTCCATCTATAGCCGCCCACGGTCCAGATACCGATATGAGCGGAATGCTATCGCCGCGGGCGCCGAGCGTTGCGTAGCTCAGCATATTATCTGCAATCGTTGCGCGCCAGCCATCGCTCTGCGTAACTCTTTATTAAGTGTATTAAAGTGCCACATAAAAATAGATAAAAATGAAAATTAATTTACTATAAATTTCCTTCTTTTACATGAAATTATCTTATACATAATCCTTATATTGTACAAGAACAAAGAGAATGACGAATACGTCAGTCAGTCCGTCAGAGAATGATGAGTACGAAGCACGCCAGGTCTGTGTAGCGATAGATTTATTTGGCACTCTATGCTCTCTGCCTACCTCGTAATGGAGTTCGCATGGTGTTTTTTGTTATTTTTTTTCCATCATAACATAACCAGCATAGTTATTTGTATATTAATTCTTTAGTTAACATTTATACGGTTTTCAATTTAGTTGTTGTCAACGCGGGTTCACTATACGTTCAGTATCAAGTGGAAAAATGCTTCCACTATTGGTATTTCTACGCTGTGTCCTTGCAATTGCTTTGATATTCAGCGCATCACGGCGTCGCGACATGTTCGGAAAACTTCACTCTTAAGACGCTTAGATTACTTGATACTCCGTATCTACTAGTAAATCAATTGCAATTCAAGTGGCGTCTAGGTTTTTAATTATTTTATTGCAAAACACAAACATTGCAGGATTTATAGGAAAAAGCATTCTTTATAGATATTTTTTCGATTCGAACAGCTCAACATCGAGCTCAGTGGCGTGCTATTGGAGAGGCCTATGTCCAGCGGTGGACGGGAGTAGGCTGATGATGATGATGAGATGAATCGTCAACTATAGTTTATATTCATTGTAGTTTGCATTATTTACGGCATTTTTATGGCACCTCGGTGTACCAAGACTCTTTCTATGTGATGTTTTTATGTTAAGGTCATTAATGTATTTTTACCGTACCGCAATAGTTTAGATACCGCATCGGTGTATATCGGTATCTGCATGTAATGCAGTTCCGCTGTAGGCGCCTGACTGCACAATACCTCGTATCTACGATCGCCTTGGATTCGCTGTGAGCTGTTACTTAACTTTAGATCTTTACGAGCTTAACCTATTTCAAAAATAAAATATACCTTGAATAAAAGCTTTCCACCCGCAATCGGCCAGCGAGGCAAACTATGGTACCTATTAACTCGGTCTTCTTATTCTGAGAAGAGACATCTGCGTGGAACGATAAAAATGTTGATGTTGATTATGTTGAAGATAAGAAAGTTACAAATAATTTTAATGTCTAAATGTTTGTAGATATTTGTTAAATCTAATGAATTAACAAATAATTTACTTAATATCACGCATGTAGCTCCCCGATGGCGTAAGCAGAAGACTGTAATACATTCCCACGTTTTATCAGTTACGTCTACGTCCCACCGTGGAATAGGGAGGTAGTCTACTTATTTATAATGGTAAAATAGGTCCACCCCATTGCCAAATAACCAATATTTTACTCGTCCCAGGAATCCTGTTCATTGTAAATGTTAGACATTTTGACAACAATGATTCTATTGTTCGCTAATTAGTGTGTGTGTTGGCGTTTAATAAGATATTTTATCTAATTTATCGTGACTTTGAGAGAAATGAATGATTGTAAATTGATAATTAATGCCTAGTAACAACAATATATTGCGGCGATATGTCTACGGGATGTTAAATCAACGCGGAGAATTAATGCTCGCTTCAAGACGTTAAGCTTGAAAAATGATTTTATTTTACAATCGCACCATTAAACTGTCAATATGAATATCGGTTTTTATGGCCGAGTTAACTGGAAGAAATCCAGCAGAGGCCGTGGGCGTAGGCGCAGTGCGCTTTTGCCGGAGCCGTTATTAATGGAAATTGAATACAGCGGGAAAATATTAACAAATAAATCAGTTATTTCAGTTTTAAAAGGTACTGAGCATGTTTGAAAGAACGACATGGCAGCTATACAATGCGAATAATGATGTATTTAAGTGCTGAGGACGACCGATATTCGCCTATCTTGACCAAATAGGTCTGATATTGATTGAGGGAGAGTTACATGTCTCCGAAAACGGCGTATGTTTATGAGGAGTGTGATGAATGAAGACGAATAACGTTAGGTTTGCTAAGATATTTAGCATTGGGTAAACTCTGCCAATCTCGTGAGGAAACTGTCGTGACAATGTAATAATAATAAGCATGTTTCACACAAGTCTGTCGATTGCTTAAGAGCACTGCCACACCTCTTTCTTTGCCTAAGTAGCAATACTTGATCTATTGTGTTCTGGTATTAAGTTAGTAGGCAGGCACACCTTGTGGAGGTGTACTTATGTCTCAGGGTATGACCAACACTCTTATTTTTAATAAACTGTATGAAGGTATACACATATATTGAATTTTTTAAATTTAGAATTTCTCGTAGTGACTCTGAGTCTGGATATGTGCCCGGTGTATGGCAATAGGCTCTCCACCTATTCCATGAGACGTAAACGTAACTGGTGGAATATGGGAGCGTACTACACTCCTCTACCTAGCTCTTCGGGGATCGCAGGAGTGATGTTAAGTTACGAAGGTACACAATACAAACGTTTTAACCAAAATCTCACATTTAAATATAAGGAAATATCTCGCGATAATTATAATTTAACGAATTAATGGTTATACATGGTTGTATTACTGTTCTATGATAATTATTATCAATGGACGATAAACAAATACTGAATGTTTCAACGTTGGAAGGACGGACTTACAGAATATGTGAAATGTCTTTTGCCACGTAATGTTGCAACTTCTAAGGTCTATATTGGAACGCTTCATGGCTGGGCCACTTTTCAAACATGTAAGAATGATTGAATAGAGTAAAATTTGGTGCCGTATTGGAATCTATCACTCAAACGTATGACTAAGCTTGAACCACATCTATTATATATTAGTGCATTATTTGTTATAACTTATGTTATATTGTCACGTTACGGGGGTAGCCAGAGAGCATCAAATGTCAAATACCCCTGTCTTCTACATTCATGACTCTCTTCATACGCATATTTATGAGAACTATCTTAACTAAGCGCTTAAATTTCTACAAGTACGATACGGATCTTGCTAATCTCTGTAGTAATGTCATACTGTTTCAAGCATCTTAGGCGTCGGCAGATTATGTTACTTGTGTTTGATGTACTTCTCGCTGTGCCGTTTATTAAGAGTAAAGCTACTTTGTCAGAGCACTATTATTCATCTACATAGGATATGTATAATTATTTCTGTATTTGATAAAGAGCACATGTCATTAAAAAATTGTATGCTTGTACCTAATAATAATACCTAATAATACTTGTACCTATGCACGCACGCATGCAAACGTGCGTGCTCGTTCGCACTCACACCCGCATGTATTCCCGCATGCAGGTTTGCGTTCACATCTACATGCATACACGCACGCACACATAGCGTATGCTTATGATATTTTAGAATGTATTTTGTTTCAAAATATTAGCCACCAACAGAGTGGTTATAGTCAGAATTTCCAGATGATTTTCAGTACATCATGATGTTGATCGCGATATTGGAAATGTGTGGTCACGCTAACGTGATTGTTAAGCGATATAAGAATAAGACGTAATTAAAATAATCCTTTACTTTATATTTATTTGCTGGCAGTTATAATATGTACCCGTAGCGTGCAGTGTCACAAATCTGACAACTACGGACATTATCTGACCACTGATCGTTGATTATCGCTCGTAATATCCGCAACCAACAGCACGTATTAGCGTTTCAATTTATAGTCGCAATATTAGTATTTATATCAAGTTCGATAATATTTTAGTTTACAAAGCGTATAGAATCGTCCAAAATTATATTTGGGTTTTTTACGAGGCTTTATTAAATTATTGTTATGGCATTAGTAAGAAAATACGAAATACAACAATACAAAAATACGAAAATACCAAAATACATTAATACAATAATACAAGATATAACATTAATTATTATCACTATGTTACGGTTTAAATACTCTAAATTATTTAATCATCTTTATAAATCAATGCGACAAAATAAATAACAGCTGTCCACATAACGTTGGCTATTTTTTACTTTACAGTTGTTAATCATTGAACTATCTGAAATACAATCACGGTATTAGTAAATATAACGAAATTAAAAGGAAATTTCTTCAAGTAATATTCAAAGGAACTCCTTTAATTTGTGATATAATTAAAAGGAAAATTATTATCACGGTTTAGAAGGCTTTGCAAATTTACGAATCAAGTCAATCAACTTATAAAATGTAGGTACCTGTATCCAATAAAGTAAACATAACATTTAAAATAAATTGTGTAATTGAATCAGCCTCATTCCGAATTACCGCGGACGAAATCGCGGGTAAAAGCTAGTGATCAATAAATGAAAAACTACCCCTATACGTTTTGTGTTCAGGTTGGAATAGCGGTTCTGAAATACAGCTCGAGTCGCTGCTTGCGTATTCAATTGGTGGAAAAACTATAAGTTAGCAAAAGGTTGGTCGGTCGGCGTAATGCGGATTTCGTATTACAGTATTGTATTTGAGTGGATGGGTCCGGTAATGGGCATAAATATCGGTATCAAGAATCTATCGCCGCCGGCCGCCGCCCGAACACCTGCCCGTCGCGCGCCGCTCGCAATATCCGCCATCGGTCCGCATAAATAACCGCGATGTTTCCATTTATATTCATGATATTAGTAAGTCAGATGGAATGCACGTCATATTTGATTTCCTTTGTTGCCAAAATAAATACGAAACGCCCCCGATATTGTATTATCTCCCTTATTTACTCCGTTTATAGTTTTCTGTTCTCTATTCGCGAGTAAAAAGTAAATAAAAGCGCCGCGCGAACACATTTGCGCGTATTCCTAAATATGCCGTTTTATTTACAAAGTACCTACGCTATGACGCTCCGACGCATTTATGAAAAGGTTTTTCCGTTATCCTTCCCCATGGAAAATATGGTTTTTTTTGTTTTGTTTTAGGATGGAAAGGTAATTCAATTCAGGTGCCTTTATATTACAACGCGGGCGCATCAGTTTTCTTTTCTTATGATTATTTGTGTACTGGGTGTCTAAATTACTTCACGGTAATTGAAAAAATTCATTTTTGCAGTTTCACTGTTACATTACAAAAGGCAGGTGCTATATAATTAATTACATTTATATATAATTGTAAACCGTAATATCACGCCTGTAATCCCCGAAGA
>DWME01007289.1:0-12762 GCA_018244795.1 Parelbella ahira ahira
ACTATGGCCTTACCCCTCTCAATATGAGAGGAGACCCATATTCCAACAGTGGAATAACTATGGGTCGATTATTATTTATTATTATTATAAATGTTCTGGAATTTTTTGGCGAACTTTTATCATTTCGCTATTGGGTAAAGGTTGCTCCTCAGAATGAAAATGATCTAAGCCATAATCTGCCTCGCTAGCCAAGTACTATGATTTTGTTTGTACGTTTGTTGTACGTTTAAGAATATGCCAAATTACACAAATAAAGATTTAGTCTAAATAAGGCTTTAATACTTCGCCTCGTGATAAAAATGTATACTACTTAAACCAATGCAAAATTTTGTTATATTAATTTATTACAAGAATAATGTTGCACCAATTGTCTTTGCGTTAGAGAACTGAGTTCCTCGAGGAAATTTAGATAATACAATTTTTTTATAATGATTAAACAAAATGTAATTTCTCATCTGTAATCCTAGAAGGGGCAGGCAGTCGAGTGTAGTACACTCCCACGTTTCACCATTTACGTTTACATCCCACCACGGAATAGGTGGCGAGCCTCTACCAGCAAATTCTGTTAGTATCCGGGAATCGACACTAGGACCTATCGATCAGCGGTCGCGCTATCAACCACTTCACCAATGAGGCCGGAAAATATAAGATAGACAGATAGTAGAATTCTTTGAATAATGATGCTCTGTCAGTTTTTTTATGAGTTTACAGAGAGAGCTTGATGAACTTGACAGAAACGGATTTATTCCGAGGGCGAATGGCAATAACCGAGAAAGTCTTTGTACTAAGGGAAGTAAAATAAACAGGGGTAAAAAGAGAGGTTATTAGAATATCGGAGATTGTATTACTGGAAAATAATTTGAAATGTTCTTTAAAGTAAAAAAAAGAAGTGGGAAGTGAACAAAGTACGAGTCTATATAAGAAGATTTGTATAAATAATTAAATATACAAATACATATATTATGATGAATATGTAGAAGAAGCATATCAAGTACGTAATGATAGAGATATTTAGCGCTAGATGCTTTCTGCCTACCTTGTAAGCCACCTGGCGGAACAAGAAATTATGTCGCAGACATCGAATAAGCTTCACAAAGTTTAGATGATAAAGTTGTGCTTTTTCCATACCCGCCTAATAATAACATGTTTAATAAACCCCAAGTAATATTCTTGGATAAATATTTACATGACGTTATAAATGTTAAACAATGTTGTACTGAGAACTTTGTATAATATAATATTTAATATCTTTTTGTTAAGTGGTCTCGTTATTAACATACCTTCTAGCATAGTTATGGCTTAATGAAATTGACAAAAAATTTACACAGCTAATGTGCAACATGCGTTTAACAGACATCCGTTACAGGGTAGGCAGAGAACACCGAGCACCAAATATCTGTTTTTACCGATCCGACGCGCTTCTTCTACATTCATCTCTTTCTAACACTCACGTAAAAAGATACATTACAATAAGTATCGCTAACACTTTTTGCTTTTAAATAGCGCATCGTCAGAGTAAGTAGATTCTTGGAGCGACTCCCTCGCTCTCTCAAATACAAAAATATTTTACTTCCAGCTGGTTGGAAAATCTCTTATGTGCATTTTATAAACGTGCATGTTCAGAAAATATTAAATCAACTATGAAATTCAATAATAATATTTGTGTACATCAGCTAAAAGCCCAATGCTTGTAATGTTCGTCCAAGGTAGTATAGCCACTATATCTATTTCTATAATGGAAAAATAGTTATATGCAAGATATATTCTGTATAGCTATAGGCAGCAGTAGCTACTCTCGTTTGCTATTATAATTATTATATTATCACGCCACTTGTTTACTGGTTAGGCTGAGAGCATCAAACCAAGTATCTCTATCCGTACAGTCATGTGGTGCTTTTTAGGTAAACTAGATATATATACAAAAATAGTCAAAGTCAACCTTTGACATAAAGGGGCCCGTCACCCAAGATATTCCCGTGACCTTACGAGTCGCGTAATTTGATTCCACTGAAATATTAACTGTGAAAATTCGCGACGAGACAAATGAGGGGATCTAACTGCCGACATTCTTGGTAACACGAGCTCTCTTGGGTGACTGTTGAACTGTTACGAAGCCTCAAATATTCCATGTTAAAACTTTAATTATCAAGTTAATTGGTTCCTTAATTTGAAAGGGTGTCAAAACAAATACACAAAGCGAATACTAATGAGTGCTGAGACGCGGTCGTAGGTTTGGTTCCTACCCAGTACAAATATCCCTAAATTTGGTTGTAAATAAAATTACATATTGTAGTTCATAAGCCGTTTGGTTAGCATGACACATGCGGAATCGAACATAGAACCCACCCTCTCGCATGACAAACTTGTGGGCGTTAGTAAATTGTGCGTTTCTAATTGGTTTTAATACCGCTCCCTTGCAAGTGTACACCCCATGTTATACTTGATACGTATAATTATATTATATTTAATGAATAACATATTTTGGAAAAATCGATTTCCTTATGATTTTTTAAAAATCTTTCAATTCAAACATTCTATTAATTCCAGTCTCGCTTATATAAGATATGAAAAATTTTATTTTGTCTCAAACATATTTCCATGTTTCTTTTGACCAATTTTTCATCCTCTCAGCCTTATTGTTCTGTTCTTTAAAAATATGCTTTCAGCGGAGACAATGTCTATTATAATATTGTGTATGTATAATTTAAATGTTCAGATATGTATTATATAAATAAAGCGCGAGCAGCAAATTTAATATATTAAGTAAAAAAGAAAAAATAATCTTTAAAAAACAATAACCACTTAAGGGTGTAGCATGATTTTATCAGATCGTTCAACATACCTACCATCCATTTAAACTAAATGGTTAAGGGGTTGTTTAGTCAAATAAGATCCGTATATACGTTCGTAACATCCGCTTTATCCGTCTAATCCATCGACTTAGGCAATTGAAAACACATTAAGCCTTCCCCGAAGACTTTTATGGGGCTCCCAATTTATGGACCCAAAACGAAACTTACGTTTCGCCCCACATCATAAATAACGTTGTAATTCAACCGGATAAAATAATGCTTACATTTAAAAAATTAATTCTACCGTTTCTTTCTTTCTCTCTTCTTTTCTTTGTCTTCAACTTTTATTAGAAGAACTATTACTAGAAACTTTTTTGTTCAGTTTCGTTATTGTTATGTATGTATATTAACCTATCAATATTAAATATACTTTGGTTGCGGTCTTGATTTTATTTAAATACATGGCATCCAATGTCTGCTATGACCGAAAAAAAATACGAGAAACATACATATGCATCTTTTGTTAAATTTATTTGCGAAAAGAGTCTTAGTGTGCATTAATTTTTTCTACGAATTTACAATATTCTGTCAAATAACATAGTCCTCATTCCTCTCAATACCGTTCAAGGAAGTAAGTAAGCGAATGGTTTTATCTTTTTGATAAGGTAATAATTTAGTAGCTGAATCAATGTATAGGAAGTGTACTAACCAAAGGCTTATATAGAAGGCTCCCAGACGCATCCCTTAAAGATTCTCTTTGCTGTGAGGTACTACGGTGTACTGGAGTATTAACTTCCTCAAACCGAGGCGCATTTTAGCGACGTCAAAGAATTGTTGGAGTAAATGCTTAAATTTTGTTCTAGGAAATATGAATTTATTTCGTCCTCAATAGTATCTTAATGGATATTAAAAGTTCTTCTTTTGTCGTCTGATAGTAGATTGTTTTAAAAGATATTTATTGACTGTCTAGTAGGTCGAATGGTTGCAAGCGCAATTGTTTAGCGGTGGGCGTGGTTTCGCTACCCGGATCAAGTACTATGGGATCTTTCTAACCAAAAATTTCTTGTCTGTCTGTCTCAGTGTCTTATTTATCTTGTTAATTCACTTATTAAACGAAACTGAAGTTATATTTTTAAGTAGCTGCTTATTGCCAGAATAATTTAGTAACGTCCAGTGAAGAAACCACTTTAAAATTTTATTCTAAACGTGCTTTTATGAATGACAGGAAAAATTAAGAATCTTATCATATCTGAACGGCATACGGAACCTTTTATTAAGTTGAGCATTCTATGCAAAATATATCTTGACATGAAGGGGCGGAGGGTATGAACTTCCCTAGGGTGCTTTTGGGAAAATTGATGGGAAACAGGGGGTCGTTTTAAAATAAATACAAATATAGCCCTGTCAGCTATTGAACCGTAAATTGAAATGTTTTATACAAATTCTCGATTTTAAATGACCCTTTGGGGGCCACATTATCTAAACGATGCTAATAACGCCAAAGTATTCAATCCTACTTCTAGTCACGGGTGACTCTTGCCTCCTAAGACGAACCAGTTTTATTCCTTCACCCGGGGGTGGGAATAGAGTCGTAAGGGTCCTAAGGGAATACCGTTATTTAGGACTTATCTACGGAAAAATATAGGCTACACTATAACAGATTAAGAGTAGTGATATACAGTAATTGGTACTTACGTAATATATAGTTGATTATAAGGTGGGAGAACTTAATATTCACATATGTATCCGAAATATGTTTGCTTTGTAATATCTTCGATATTTTAAAAAAGCACAACTTCTTTGTGCTGAAGCCTCACTGACGATTGTATGTGTGTGTATTTTAAATGTATTCATGGACCTTTAAGTTTATTAATAACACCTTTATTCCAGGTCTTCTACGGATATATTAAATTATTTTTTTAAATCTTATAGCGAACTGTCCATATATCAGAAATACAAAAGTTAAATTGCTTTACGTACTTTTCGTGTGATTTATCTGACAATATCGAAAGCAGCAAAGATGCAACTGAGTCAAAGTTTAAATCCGAAAAGGACTTGGAAACGTTCAAAAGTAGCTATATAAATAACAATCGAATTACATTTGTCAGACCACACTTGTCCAGCATGGCAGACAATGGCATGGCATACAGGCACCGTACAATACTCTAAAACAACCAAGAAATATAATCTGGCACATATTTCTTGGAAATTTGCTGGCAATATATATCATAGGTACATATATTTTCAGAAATTAATTATTTCACAAGTAACGTCACAGCCAGGGGAATCTTTTGTGTTTATTTTATGAAGCTTAATATTGTCGCGGCTTTTAAAGGCACTTAATTCTTGTGTCGCCGACATCCTTTGTGATATCAATGAGGGTTCTAAAGTGGAGTGTAAATGAACATTTTATATTGTTAATAGTCTTTTTATTCGTGTGAAAGAGAACGTTTGTTTTTCGATTAAAATAATTGCCTTTGGATTTACTTACTGATTTTCTCTCTGAAATTTAAAATGACAAAAACATCCACGCGGTCCTTCTAAATATATTAATAATGTACAAATAACATAATCGTGGCCTTAAATTAGAGCTTACGTAAATAGTTATATCATCATCAGTCTGTCTAAGTACACGTGTGTGAGACGCAGGGCTCCCCTGAGAGGCTTTTGGTCTGCACTATAATCTGCACGTCAGGCGTGTCCCTACGTAGGTGGCCAGGGCTTTTAGTTGTAACTAGGCAAACCGCCCCATACCTTGATCTTTTAGCACCGGGTTTAGTCGCCTCTTACGACGATCTGGTATATCGGCACGAGCTGGGAAAATTTATTCATTCTCCGCCCCGACGCAGACTGTAATAATTACGCCCTAATTTAATTAACCCCCAATATATATTACCATTTTGATAACACGTAACGTATTATAAGGTTTTACGAAATTAATTACTAAGCACTAAATAGTATTCGAATTTTTCTTTTAACAATATTTTTGAAATTAGAATCCGTTGTAATAAAAAACATATTAAACGGTACAATAAATATGAAATGGGTCATCGAATAATCAAGTAATATTTAATCGAATAACGGATAATCGAATAATAATTAATCACACAATGAGTAAGCCAATAATGGATAATCGAATATTAAACAATCGAATAATTCTGAATCTAATGAATTTGACTGCCTCTTTGGCGGAGCGGTTGCAAGCGCGACTGCCGATCGAGAGGTCCTGGGTTCAAATCCCGTGTCGGGTGCTATCAGATTTTTCTAATTTAGAATTTTTAGTAGTGACTCGGAGTCTGGAATTGTACCCGGTGTATTGCAATAGGCTCACCACCTATTACATGGGAATTAAACGTAACTGGTGAAACGTGGGAGTGTACTACACTCCTCTGCCTACCCCTTCGGAGAATACAGGCGTGATGTTACGTTTTATAATGAAGGACAGTCAAATGATTAAAACCTATCCTTGCCTAATCTAGCATTGTTGTTGGTTAACATAGATTAAAATAAGTTCAATTGCAATAAGTTTTAAAAGCGATAATGTTTGACCACGGGAGAGCTTCGGAAAGCCAATGCGGAACCGAATCAATTAACAACAGCCAATTTACTGGGACTTGTCCGATGCAATTCCCGACCCGTCGAACACTCGTACTCGGATCTCAATAACATCCCTGCAGTATTATTTCTTATCATCCACCATGAGATATAAAACGAGAAGTTTAAAACGCAAACTCAATGTCTCTAACATAAAATAGAGTTTAACGAATCTATTCAATCGATGTAGATAAAAATATCTTCTCGCTAACGATATTACTATTGTATTATTGAGGCCATAGTCTACCACGCTGTCCTAATGCGAATTGGGGTCTTTATGCGCCGTAGAAAGAATTATTTGGTTTCCTTACGTTTTTATTTTTCACAATTACAGAAAGTCGTACTTAAGCTTCAAACTCACATTTTCGTTAACAAACAAGTGCGTGCCAGGATTGGAAATTAGAATCCTCGCAATGGAAAGTTGAATCTCAAGCAACTATGCTATAAACATACAGATTATACAATATACATATACCAAATACGTCATATAATATTGACTTGCAATGCTAAGCCCTTAGCGGAAGCTAGGAAGTACATATTAGATTTCGTTTCAATGTAATATCAGTTATCACCTATACAATACACACGGCTTTTAAACACACAAATATATAATATTGGCATGGAAAGCCAGGCCCTTAGCAGAAGCTTGGAAGTATTAGATTTCGTTACATTGTAATATCAATTATCACAATACAATACAACCCTGTCCCGAACAGCCAAATGGGATATAACCCAATAATTGTTTCAAATATTCGATCCAATCCCGCTAAGCGGTAACGGGTAGCGCTTTAGTCAAATGAAGATCCCGTTTACGATCGTTACATCCGCTTCATCCACCCTAATCCATCGACTTAGGCAATTGAAAATATATTAAACCTTTCCCATGGAAACGAAGGTTTGATTTATAGAACCCAATAAACTGTTATTTTAATTCAACGTATAATAGACTACAATTGTGTTAAAACAGCTATTGTGTAAGCATATTTTCATCCTGTTTCTAAGCGCTGTTGTATCTCAAGTAATTCGTACAGGTTTCTAAAACAATCTCGAACGTGCTGTAGGTATCTATACGCATTTGTAGAAAAGCGGATTAATTGATAATTGTAGCACTTAACACAAAAAGTATCTAATTAGTATTTATTAAACATATTTTTTTCATATTAATAACGAATAAAGAATTTTAGTAATACTATTTCTCAAGTAAATATCTATTTTTCCCCGTCAGCGCGGTCCATACTACTATGATACATCACGTGGGCCTGTCCGTACATTCATCTCGCAAAATAACTGATCGCCTTCAAGCACGTACAATATTAGACTTTAAAAAGAATGTTACTTTAAAATTATTATTTCAAAATCCCAGTGAGAAAGTTCAATTCAAAGTTCCCAAGACTGGAAAGTGTTATCGTAACACAAATAAAAAATTGATTGAATTTAAGGCGTTTGCATTATCGCATACAGCGCAGTATATTTATTAATTTTATATCATCACGCCAGCTCACTTACGATATAGATAGAGAGCACAGACTGCCAATCATCTCTAACCTTACAGACCTGACGTGCTTCTTTTACGTTCATCGCTCTTTTCATACCCGCACGCTGGTTTCAAAACCTTCCGACTTTCCTGTCAACCAGTAACCTGACCTATTTGATCAAGATAGGTAAGTCTTGGTCTGCCTTGGGACACACATCTGTCGCGTATGTCAGTAAAAATAAACCATGTATCATCAATTAATCGTTTGCAACGATCAATCCACTTTATAACTTGTAACACATTCTGGTGACAGTTGCAATGAAATTTTAAATCGGGATGGGGCGTATCGCAGTGCCGACAAGTTTAATTAAAACCCCTGCAGCAGGCAAACGACGATTTTGGAATAACCGAGTGAGGGCTTCGTTTTTTATCTTTTTCTCCCTGGGGCCAGTTGTTGCCAGGACTGGAATTTGCAGGCGAATGCTGCCTTGATACAGGGCTACGACTGAAAAATAAACAAGCATAGAGGAAACAAAATTCCTCATTGGTTCCGTTTCTGTCGTTAGAAGCGTGCACTTGTGGAGAATAGTTTGGAAAAAAAAAATCCGTAGTCATTTACCAACAATTACATGAAAACAAAACACCTGTTTTTATTTCGATTGAATAACTACAAATAAGCTTTTTATTTGCAAAAACTATTGAACTTATTCTGTAAGCAAAATTATTGCTTAATTTATTTGTGAAAACAAAGAAAATAAATATAGACAATTTTCTCATAAAAATAGTCCAGTTTAGAAATATCTGCTACATTTATAGATACGATTATAAAGCCATCATTTTCAATTGCTGTTAACATTTGTACAATTAAACTTAATTAATATGTATATGATAAAATATAAATATTAAACAGTATGATGAGCAGTAATGTAAAGAACATTTGACTATTATTAAACTAACAATACAATTAAATGCTAAAGTAAAATCAGTTGTCAATAAATATGATTGGTAATAAATGAAAAACTCCCTTTTTATGTAGGTACCTATTTTTATCAACAGATATATAATATCTAATTTACAATTTCATTAAACAAATGCAGACGCTACAAAAGTAATGCAAATGTCTACAGAAAGCTTACTAAATATATTTTAAATGTTATTTACATATATTAATATTTGCCCCACCAGGCACCAAACTTAGAACCAGATCGTTAGCAAATCAAACAGAATACTGAATACGAACTAAGCGAATGAAACAGTACCTACCTATGTATCACGATAATGCATCTAAATTAGAATGGGGAGCGAGGCTTAGCCGTCCCTTTAATCTTTAGCTGATAGCTTTTCAAACCATTTCGAAACGCAATCACGGACCTATTAAGTATTAATTGTGAGAGGATATAATTTTCTAAAGGATTAAGAGATTTTCTTCGAATACATATATTATACTTATTTATATGTATAATAAATCTGCCCAATAATTATTTCTACTTAGTAGAGTAATATCAAAAACCCGTATGAAGAGAGCGATGACTGTAGAAGAATCACGTCAGGTCTGTAAGGATAGATATATTTGGAATTCGGGCTCTCTAGCTACACCCTAACGAACCTGGCGTGTCGATGTAATAACAATACTAAGTAAATCACATTATATTATTGATTTTTTTTATTTTAAGCACATGGTAAAATCATCTGACAAAGATTGCTTTTGTTTGTATAATCAATTATCGTGTGTTCCTGAACCAGCAGTTACTAAGTATCGTATGATTGTCTTGACTGGCAGTCTTGCCACAAAGGATAATTGGGCAGTCTCTGATTCAGCCTTCAGTTACAACTTGGCGTTTTGAAGCGCGCATTTTCATAACGCAAATTTGAAGAAGTAAGTGCGTTTATTAAAGCTTACATATCCAAACGTGCGTTTTGACGCATAAGTTTGCATTATGGCAAAGGGATGGAATGGGAGGGATGAGAAAGGCATGACGCTTCTCGCTTCCGCCTGTTCCTACAACAATATGCGGCCTCACATATCGCCGTGCTTCCCGCGATCGCTAGCTGTTGTTCAGGAGTACTTATTCTTTAATATTGCAAGAATATCGTATATTTCTCATGTAATCTAGTACGCTTGAACAGACAAATCGATTTATTTCGTATTAAAGGTTAAACGGTGAAGTCTCGAAATGCGATATTAAAATTCCAGCCTTTTATTTAAAGTAAAAGTTAATATAGGTAACGAAACAAATGTAGGCATCGAAAAATTCGTTCACGATTTTCGAGAAAATGTGTTCAGCGACAAAGGATTATTACTTTAATTTACTTTCGGCATTCGGTTTATTTAAGAATTTAATATTTCAGCTTTGAGAAATTTGTTTATTCTATTATGGCTGAGATTATCATTTCATAAGAAAGATAAATCTTGACACGTTAAAAGGGAATTATTTATCAATGAGATATTTACCTGGGATAATGATAAAGATATAGAATACGACTTATTTTTTCAAAGGAAGTTTGTACAATATTATTATTAATATGTCGCCACACTTTCACTCTGAGGGGATAAACAGAAAACAAAGAGAACCAATAATTAATATCTAGCTTTACAGATTGAGGTGTTTCTACTACATTCATCACTATTTTCACACAATCACTTCTTTTAATATGCTTATTTAAGAAATGTAATTCGAATGTCCTTGCAGTTAATGTTCTAACGTGCAGGGATATTCGGCTACAATCGGTGGAAGCTCATGATGAAGAACCTCGTATAGATCCCGAAAAACTTACGTGAGTTAAGCCGGTACATATTTGTATAAAGTGTGTATGAACACTCACGAGACATTTAATAGTAAAATACTGTAATATATGCCTAAATAACTCTGTGGGTAAATAATATCCTACCAAAACATACCGTATACTGGCAGCTGGTTCGGAGAGCGCGTGAATTATTCAACTCGCCCTAAGGGAAGGGTGATCATCCCCCGCGTCCAACAGTCTCACTGCTTTGCGGTATTTTAAAGGGAAAACATGCCATCTGACAAATTGTATGCCACGATCTTACTTCTAAAAAAATGTGTAATTTATTTAATGATATTATAACAGATGTAGAAATAATGCGATGAAAAAAATTATGCGAAGAGCTGAAGATCGAGTTCAGAGGACGATGACGGGCTGATGATGATGATGATGATAATGTAAAAAATAGCAGAGTTGAATAAGATCGATTGTATGGTGTTGAGAATGTAAATTTGTAATACATGTTACAACATAAATATGTATTAGCTTCATATAAAATACTCATTTAATTCTGGGAAAATTTAAAATTTCTTTGAAAAATCCGTTTCTAAAAATACAATGTAATTCAAGACAATGTAATAAATAGTCTCTGGTAGCTTAGTATATCCATCATTTCATTGATGTAATACTTACAGAAGGCTGCTTATATTCATATGTATGAGAGTACTTTAAGCCAATACTAAGATTCTGAATTCAATTGTAGGTACTTGCCTCACATAAACGTTCAATTGTAACTCATTTGCTTCCATATACTTGTACTTATATGCAAGAAAAACTGCTTCGTTGGTCGAGTGGTTGCAGGCGCGCCTGCCGATCGGGAAGTCCTGGCTTCTTTTCCTAATTTAGGATATCTAGTAATGACCCGGAATGTGGATCCGTGCCCAATGTAAGTCGCAAATGAGCGATATGTTCTTAAAAAACCTGTCAATCCTTATGATTACTCCCCACATCCATTATGGCGTACCTGCGTGCCATTAGAGGGAATACCTGAGTGGGTCCAGCTGGTCAGTGGAAAGGGTCACATTAAAGGTCGCCGCAAGTGTTTTAGGCGTTATGTTCAGTTACTTAGCGATGTGTTCTGGTAATTCGCACTAATATTTAAACATTAGGTTCACATTCAAACAAAAGGATAAGAAGGTAGCGTAAACTTAGCTGGGACGATGAAAAGGATGGCTGTTTAATGTTAATTAACAAACATAAAAAATGTATCGATAATAATGATAAATGATAATAAGAATTACATTTAATTGACCTGCCGTGATCATATTATAACAATATAACAGTAAAAAAAAGTTTTTTTTATTTCAACAGCATAGCGTAACGAAAACATAAGATCACGCTTGTTTCACCCCGGAGGGTTAGGCGGAGGAGTGTGGTACGTTTCAATAATGATGTTATACGACCCGTGTAATAGGTGGTGAACATATCGCCACAAATGGAGCACAAATAAAAACTTTAATAAAGCAATGTTTTTCTTTATTACAGACATATGTATTACGTAATTGTTCCACGCATTATTGGCTTTATTAAATAAAATTAGCAATTGTACAGGCTTATCTCACTAGCTTAACATACGTCTTGGGTTAGCTCAAAGAATTTCGCACCTTCTAATCAAGTACCAGGCCATCACTTTTATTAAACTTTTAATATAAAGTAACGAAGGGGTAACACACACATATTGTGAGACTATAATAATACTTAAGTACATTTGATACAAGTTAAATCCACTTTCAAGCTTTTAGCGAGCTTCCGATACCGTTCAGATGTACCATTTAAGTAGGGGGCGGTCTTGCCAGGCTTCTCAGTGAAATTCTTATATGTCACGCCATTGTCAGTTGTACTATGTTATCTGAACATCATTCACGAATCTGAAAAGTATGACGCAACTCTTCATTTATACAATTTCATCCAGCCTATAATACAATAGACTTCATTACTGTATAATCACGGCAGGTCAATTATCTCTATTTTTACAAACCCGATTTGTTTCCCCTAAAATGCCATCAAGAGTACGCTTGAAAATTGACCGGCTGTTTCGAAAACACTTACTAGCTTAAAGCAAGTAAACAGTACGTAGATATCAACGAAACGCTTAGTATTAAGACAATCAGAACGCTA
>DWME01007290.1:0-12761 GCA_018244795.1 Parelbella ahira ahira
ATAGAGTTCTTCAAAGGCAGCGTTAAAAAAATTCTTCAAAGCAAGCAACACATGGGTAAATCCACTGTAACAAGTGTTCCTAAGCGACGGTGATAACTTACCACCAGATTGGTTTTCTGCCTGTTTGCTATGCCTTTTAATTTTAAAAAGTTATAATAGTCAGCCATGTTCCGAATGACACATGTTGGTTAATTTTTTAGTTTACAGGGCCCAGAACGAGACACCTTGCGAACCTCTCTGCTTGACGGAATGTCGGGACAAGAAGTACAGCGTCACGAGTGACAGCATGCCCTTTTTGATTGAAGGCCTGCCCTCCGACGTAACGTGCGTATCAAAAACCTAAGCTTAAATTTTTTGGGAATGACTATTTAATTGCTATGCTACTTATTCAATGTAAAGTTCTCTAACTAAAGCACTACTTATGAGTGCTAGACATTAAATTTATCTAGTGTGTAGACTTACGTTCTACTTTAAAGTTCCATGTACATATATGTATGTATTCCAATTTGTAGACGTACATAAAAAGACATGTTCAGTAACGCTTACTTTCGGAAGAAACGTCTCAGAATATCAGCTACAATTGTCGTACTGTATCCCATAGTTGTAATAATAGTCGTACTTATTGACTTATAGTTTCCAGGATATTAAGCTGTTCATATACTCCAAGAACTCTCCTAATACTAAAACTTTTATTAGGTTGTTCATTAAGATTGTTACTATCATTTCATCTTTCCTGACAATATAAATGCTCAATCCTAAATACCTTTTATATACACATATAGTTACGTTATACACGTGATACAGTACTAGAAATAATCTTCAGCGACCAAAACACTTGTACTTAAATACATTCCTTAGGTATATACCCTTATTTATTATTCGTGTAACATCATTATGAAAAGGTTTCCATAAAATTAATTATTATTTGAAGTAGAAAGGAAATTCCACGCAGAAAAACAATTCTGGTATTTTTTGGACCAGGCACGTTTACCTCGCCATTTTGACAGCGAAATCAGAATCGGTGAGTATAGATTTGCGAAATGTATGAGTGCATGAAAGTGGAAGTTTTATAAAAATATAATTATGTGAGAAGGAATGTTTTCTCTTCTTTTGTTTTTGCCGAACTCATTGAAATTCTTTGTGCCTGAAATATATACATGTTCAGAAATCAAACTCGGATCCCACTGAATTGCTTTTTGATCTATTAGTCCAGCAGCCTTCAATAGGAAAGGCTAGATTGGGCTTCCGATACGGACAAAGACTAAAACTCGAAGCTTAACGCTAACAGTTTTCGTTTCGCCAATTTGTTATTTAATTGCCCCCTTTGTTTTCCTCTCTTAGACCTCTTGAAACTTTTAATAATTCAAATTGCTCTCGAGTTCCCTAGGGATCAAGCGCCCTTTTGTGTAGGTATTTTATATTTACAAATTTACATATATAATCCTATTTAATGGCATCCATATCATAAACAGTAGGTACTTATGAATCGCATATACTGTCAATCCGTTTTGCACGCACTTAAAAAATATTGTTTGTTATTATTACACCGTCAAACTAAATCCCGTACAGATTTGATAGAATATTCTTGTAAAATGAGAAGGGAAACAGAATAATTAATGGAAATATACGATATACAATGCGGAAAAAAATATACCTTCATACACAATACCGTTAGCAATTGAAATAATTATTTTTCTTTCAGCGCAACTTGGAACGTGACGGAGCTAGCTGCGCTGCGGGTCTACTTCTCGAAATCCACCAGCAACTGCTACAAACTCTCTTTGCTCATGGACTTTAACTATTTTATCGGTGGGTAATAATCACCTTGCTTTTAGACCAAGAGCCCGCGACCACCAGACCTTTGTTACTTTATAAAACGCACTTAACACAGGTAAGAACAATGGGTAACTATGAAGTTCGGGTCATCGTTTGTGGCTTTGGTAGCTAAATAGTAGTAAGGGTGTATAAAATACTAACTTAATTTCGTCAAAGTATAAAGCGTATTTTTTTTATATTTTCTTCTCTGAAGGATATTTCATTTTCACCGAAGCCAATAAAATATGCCTTTCTCTTAGATTTCTTTGTGCCAAAAAAGAAGCCGAAGGTATTATAGGTGGCTACGCACTCGAGAAAGTAGTGGTAGATTAAACGTATGACAAAAGTTACGTGATATATTTTTTTTATTTTGTGTAATTAACTTACATAAGCGAGCAGGCAAATTCAATTAATGTCCACCATAAACCACATCTTCCCGTAGGAGACAAAGTGTGCTGGCCTATTGCCAACGCGCGACTACTGAGTTAAAAAAGTAAATGTTACTTTACATGTGTATCAATATGACATGTAAACACACCTTTACGTACGCGTAATAATTCGGGTGTATGTATTACATAATGTGTTTACTTGATTATTACAACAAATTAGTAAACAAAAAGATTTTTTTTTCCAGCTACTTACGGAGGCATATTCTCGCTGACTTTCGGCGCGTCCATGCTCACCATGTTCGAGATAGTTTTTCTACTATTGACTGTGTTTGTAAACGTATTTAAAAGGGCAGTTTGTAGGTTTAAAATTATGATGGAGTCAGTGAAATAACTCAATAAGTAAGGTCGGTATGCAATACCCCGTAAGGAACTTGGCATGAAGATGTGTACATATGTATGTATGTATAAAAATGAACTCAAGTATACTTATAACATCTTCGTTAACAATGAAATATAGTAGTATTACGCTCTCGCATACATTTAGGCTATTCTAAGCAACTCTGTATTTGAGATAGGTATCCATTTTTGTATCCAATCGGTGTGAATTAAATTGAATTAAGTATATTGAAACTATGAAAAAATTTAGGCTTGCTATTGGTTTATTTCATATTAAATAGCAGTTAGTTTCTTATTGTACAAAAATTACGAAACATTAGTAATATAAATACAAAGGTTTTATTCAAATACGATAATAATACAAGAATACATGGTACGGTGGTGTGGTATGTTTGGTTACAAATAAAATGTATTGGTTATTACCGTTTGATGCCGTAAGCACGAGACTTTCGCCAGCCACCGGAAGAAGCTTGGAATTCACATCGTCACGCTGTTTTAATACGAGTTGGCAAAGGCACCATTTAATACCTGGAGAACGGTTACTGTTGCCTTAACCGGTTTAGGATCTGAACGTATTAATGTTTTTTAGTCTTATAAATATTTTACATATTCCAACGTAAGTGGATTAATAGATACTTAGCTGTTTATCATATATAGAAAGATATATTTGGCAACTGGAGTTCTCTGCCCGCCCAGTAGGAGCCTGGTTTCAGGATATTACAACAATAATGATTAATACAAATATTAATGTTTGAAATGGAATAATATTTTCCACTTTTCATTTATTTATAATCCCTCGTTAATTTTGCTATCAGCTGAGTAATAACCAATTGCTATCGAGAGATGAATAATTATATTTCTCGAGGGAACGCTCAAAAATGATAATTACTTATTACCTTAATATACATAAATTTAATGAACAGAAAAAATATTTTGATAGGTATAGTTTGCTTATCTGATCTTGGAGGACGTAAGTAAATCCGATAGATCAAGAGAAAAGGCTGAGTGACTAAATATTTTGCAGCTGGCGCGTAAGTTCTCCAACACTCTTACTTAGCAATGAGAATATATAAATATGAGATAGAAGTTCCTGAATATCAACATCACGCCATTCTTGACTGCCAAGCCACGCGTCATCACACCATATTTAAATTTATTTTAATAAATATGAAAATGGGATTTATGCCCGTTGTATGGCATTAGGCTCACCATCTATTCCATGGGACTTAAACGTAACTGATGAAACGTCGGAGTGTACTACACTCCTCTGCTTACCCCATCGGTGATTACAAGCGTGAGGTTACTTTTTTAATTTATAAATGAAGAGTATAAATAAAAATGTAAAAAAATGTACATTCCCTTTATCCTTACTTATCTTAAATAAGCACTATTATAACAACACGACATTGCAAATTGCTGCCCATTAGTTTTGACGGGCATGACGTTTAGCGGATTAAAAAATGATAGTGGAATCAAGAAGTGTTTTACTTTTGAAACAGAAGCAAACGGGGACTATTTTATCATGTACCTAAATGGTTTTTAGTGGCTGTTTAGCAACAAAATGAAACTGTCTTATCTTTTATTTCTTGCGAAATCCCTTTGATATCTGATTGATTTTTTTTTTAATTTAGGAGATGAAATTGGTGAATGAAAATTGCCTACTGTAATTATCAATCTGTCGATCATATATTTTTAGGGAATTTACGAGAAATAAGCGTTCGAATGGTCTCGATTTTTATTTTTTATTTTTTTTAAACGCGGGCGGATAAAGCCTCTAAATTGACTCTCACTATAATGACTCTTTTAAGTTAAGGAATCACACGAGATAATATTTCCCGCCTGCCGTCTGACGCCCACAGACATCTGCCATCGATCGCGTATAGGACTGTTAGTGTCAATGAGTATAAGTTATTTATAGGATTTGTAATTACTCTTATTTGTCTGAATTTTTTGAATGTCTGAACCTGCAAATAATACCGCAGTATAAATTACGTATTCGGGTAAAGAAATAAAAGAAGTGAAATTCGATCGGTGTTTATTTATTTTTATATAACATCTAGTTATCACATTTACGATACATTAGAAAATACAATATATATGTATACATACAATGTACAAATTACACGTTTACTTTTATCGACACGGGGCGATACGTTACACTATAAAGATACGTATGTATGTATATCGTATCAGATTACAAGCACAAGAAATACATTGTTGATTATATACATTTGCGTTCCATTATGTCGATGTATAGTGTTGTCGGATTAATATTATTAAATAAACACTGTCCTGAATGTTCTCGGGCCAAAGTGAAAACATTACAATGTATATCATGGTTCGAGATAATATGTAATAAATTTACAGTATAATTTGCCAGCTAAGACAACGACAAATAATTGCTGTAGAAATATATTTCGGTTACATTTAGGAAATTAATAGAATTCACTTGTCTTTGTGCCGCTAAATATCTCAAGAGAATGTGACAAGAATATGTATTTAGTAACTATTTATAATGTACGACATGTGAATAATTACACTGTTGGTTGGCAATAATGTTTTAGATAAACTAATTAGCGCGGCCATTTTGAATTTTGTTTTATTGGTCAAGCCTAAAAGCATGACACAGGTAAGCTTCCTTGTTTTCATAATCTGATATTATAACTGTTTTGTATAACTCACAATAATTATAACAATATAAATATATATAACTTAATGTATTTTTTAATATTTCTTACAGTTTTACGAATTTCCCTTAAATATACATCGACTAGATACTGGTAGGCTACAACCGACATAGGGTAGAAAACTATATCTAAGCGTACATATTAATTTTACATAGATAAGTAAAAAAATATGGTACATCCATATTATAATGTTCCACTTCTAATTACTTGCTACAACAAATATTTCACATTTCTTATAATACTATATGTACAAGACAATATAAATTTTGGGATCAACAGTCATGTTGCCCATTGTACTCTCATTGCACTCAACAATGGAAGGATCTTAAAATTAAATTTAACGTTTTTATAGAAAGCAATAATTATTTAACATGAATGTAATAACATATAATAAGGTTAATTTATTTGAAATAACCATTTTTGGTTTTATAACTTTTTTATAGATAATGTAATCCGGCATTGACGCAGAATATAGGAGAACCGCAAAAATTTAAATCTTTTACGACGTATTATAAGAACTGTTTATTAGTGTAAAATATGTTATAGATGGTATTACTTTCGTTTAACTTTTATACAGTCAAGTACCCTGTCAGTAAGCTTCTAATGAGAAGCGTACACTCAAATGCGTAATCATGTAACAAATAATAATATTTATAGAATTTAAAAAGACCTACATCTTGTCAAAATGTAATTATTTCCAATTACCTTGAAAATGATTAAAAAACCCATTTGGTGAGGCCCATGACTAGGAGTGGCCTGAAGTAAACAGCTGATCATGATAATAATGATTACCACTATAGTAAGGCAAGTCATCAAATTTTAGAAGTCCATTGCAAAACCCTGGCTTCCCTTACTCGACCGGTTCTGAGACTTATTAATCATGTTATTTCCGGTTGCCGTCCATAGGTCAACAGTCCACCCGGCTGCAGGGCTTTTATGATAAGGTATTCAATTATATTTGTTTCTGTTATACGCAATAAGATATAAAGATATGAAAAAGTATCAAAATTTGAAAATCATAAGATATATTTAAGTCCTCGGGCAATGTACCGTGCTATATTACACAATCTCCACTCATATCCAAAAAAAAATTCAGAAACGTTTTTTTTATTTTTAAATACATACTTACTTTTATTATACTGTAAGATCAAATTTAAATTACAAACATATCGAAAGCTTTGCTTTTCAATCACGCCGCTTATTCGTTCATCGATTGATTGAGTAGGTACCATAATTTATAGAAAATTAAAATTTGGTAATTTTTTTTTATTTGTTTCATTTAATTTTTTAGAAAGATTATTTACAAAAACATTATTTATAAAGCAAGTATAACAACAATTATTATACAATTTAATTAAAAACATATTCCTAATTATACTGCTTTTATTTCATTCTTCTATTTCTTCTTCTGTTACATTCTTCTATTTCAACGAAATTTACATATATTATCGTAATTGTGGCTTCATTAACGAGTTACTTGTGTAGTTGCTAACAATTGGCCTAATTACATATATCGTCGTATCAGTGACAACGAGTTTGTTATTACAAGGCGAGGTCGTCATCGTGACGCACCTTGTTTGTTGATCCTGATTGAATTATGATTTATTAATGATGCAAGCATTGTTGGGGGATGTCATATTTACTTGATTATGACTTTTCTTATTTATTTATTTGGGTTATCTTTTCCTTTAATTACGTTTAAGTAGGTAATTATTGCCACTTCGTCCTCTATTGTTCCACATCCGGACAAAGGCCTCTTTTAACCAACAAAACTATTAAATAATTGTGTTTGTTGACCGTTCCGTGTAAGTTTGACGATTTTCAGTAGTTTTACATTTATATAGCTTCCCTGAAAATGTGGATTTATCGGTTATCTCGATGCCAGTACAACTATGTTATATACTTTATGGCCAATATCCTCCTTAGCCATGATACATTGATATCATTGCGTCTATGAATCAATTAAAAGAACAGTAGTTTTACGTAATCGTGGCGAAAATGGTATTAAAAAATGTTAATTTGTTCCAATCATCCAATTTGTTTGATCCAATCATCAATATCAATTTATCATTTCGCTGCATTGTTTCTATGGTTACATAGATAGCAATTACATTAAATGCCATATGTGTGCTATTAATTATTTATATGAAAAAAATCTAAATTAGGATACGTAATTGTGTCCATGAAGTCAGCGCTTGTAGTCGATATGTCCATGTCGCTGTAGCATCTCGATAGAGAGCGCGTGCGCAGGCGCGGTGCGGCGCGACGAGCGCGTCACGTGGCTGAGCTGCGTGGTGGCGCGCGTGTCGCCGCGCGCGCCCGCCGCGCCCAGCGCGTACCCGTTGTAGCGCATCGTGCTCATCTGTACATAAGGCCTTGATAGCTTTAAGGTAACTAACATGTTTTCACGTTAGAATATCAATTTATAAACGATCGATTCTGTTAAAAAATAATTGCATTCAAAGTAGTAGGTACATATTATTATTGACAATGCGAAGTTTTCCCAATTAACCAATAAATCGAGTAAGTTATAGTTTCAATCATTGTATATAATTTCGTACATAATGATAAATATACTCATATTTCGATTTTAATGTAATTAACCCATATAAACGAAGGTAAAGTTGAATCAGAGTATGTCAATTGACCAATAAAATTGACGTTGATAATGACCAATTGGCATTATCAACGTCAGGAAGCAAACACGATATTTTGCTAGATAGTTAAAATTATAATAAAGAACGACTGTTATGATTAAAATAAAAACCACATTAACATCATATGTGAATAAAAAAGCTATCGAAACAGTTATAAAGGTCATTCATTGATCATAACTGGTTTATCCCAGCATATCATCATTTTAACAGTCATCTCCATTACTGTCTGAGAAAACATGTTAGATAATAATTGTACATAATTATAAACCAAACAAAAGTTATCTTAAGTAACAGACGTTATATTCAATTAAGAAATATTAACTTCAGTTTGTAAATGATAACTATGGTTAACCAATATAAACTCCGCCAAATGTTAACTTTGGTTGATAAATATTGGGAATTGAAAGACGATCGGTTCATTTAATAGTCAGTAAATTGGCTTTAAAGGTGTTCAGATTATTAAAGGCAACGTTATTACATTAAAGCGTGAAAGCTCGGTAAAAATGGAGCCAAATGAGGCAAAACGATATTATCAATGATTTCAATTCAACCGGCTACTATCATTTAAAACTTTTTAATGATATTGAAATAATCTCTTCATGGATTTTTTAAATCATATAACAAATATAGTGTTTTATCATTTTAATTGTTTATATATTTTCTAAAACAGATCGAACACTTAAGTTTGTAATAAATGAGACGTATTATTAAATCTTTGAATTTATAGTCGTATGATATCAACTTTCTGCGTATGAAAAGACTTAATAGATAGGCGAAGTGTGAGCACTTTGTCAGTACTTTGACATGGTAAAATATGGAAATTTCCTGCAAGTGGACACGTTTCATACATTATAAATCCAATCCACTGCGAACAGGAGAATCCATTCAACCATCAAGGTTTAGCTTTTAATATTCACAAGTGAAATAATGAAAAAAAAATATCTCAATGTACAATTGAAATAATGGTAATAATAATTGATCGCTTCCCATTTTCCGCCTTACTGTTGACCATGATTCCCATATGTAACTACGAGTACGTAAGAACTGGAGCGTACCTACTTCAGGATGTTGATAGTGGTTGGAATATCGTAGCAATCGAAAAAAAATGTTTCCTTTAAGATTTGTTACATTTCAATTCACGAGAAAACACATTACCTTACAAAATATATACGTTACATTTTTAATCTACAAAGACAAATAAAATCGAACATGCTAATAGATATTAACTGGACCCAAGAAATAATAGTTATTATTGCATTAGGTTTGATTGAATTGAATTTGAATTAAAATTATTACGAGTTACACATGTCCAACACTTGTGTGCCACAACAGCGCCAAGTGATAGTTTAAATTCTTACGTCAAACTTTCATTTCCTATGTCAAACATTATAAAGAATTCCTGTGCGTCCAGACGGATATTACAGAAAGGCATTTTTAATAAACGATGTCAGCGATTTCTTAAGTAAATTTCTGTTTTACTGAAAGAGAAAAATATGTGAATGAGGAAATGACAGTACACTACACAGTCGAGAATTAATGAAATAAAAATCTTTGAAATGTTAAAATAGCCGAGTTACGTATGAAACTGTCTGGTGTAATATGGTAAATGGTAATATCACTTATCATACCTACCATAGCATTACCACATCAAAATATTAAGTACTACCCTTTGGATACCTTGGACCCTTTAGATACTATCTATATATTGGATTTTTATCAATACCGTACCTGCAAATAACACCTCTTGTGTGGTTCGTGATAAAGCTCATAGTCGCTCGACGATCCTTCCGGCTTCTGCGTGCATCGCCACTGAAACAAAACGACAAAATGTATCATCGATTCGATTTTAATACGGTATCACGAGCAGACGAAATCAACTTAAGGGTCAAAAGAGAGGGTAAAATGAGAATAGGGTGTATTGAAATATCATACTTGGTCAATGATTCGTATTGTAATCAATTCAATGTTAATAAACAAGTAGTATACAACGGTAGAAAGAAATAATTAACTTCTAATTAGGTGACGGCAAACTTTCTTTTACCGTACGTGAGAAATATCTAAACTACGTGAGTACTGGACCCTTAAAAACCTAGAAGAAGCCCTTAACACCTTTAAAACGTCAAACGTCAAAAATGTAGAAAACCGTTATTGAATTAAGTGTTCAACTTGTGTGGAAGTATGTAAAACATCCATATATATTATAATATTTCTCTATCACTATTTTATAATATGCCCATTTGGGTTGTTACTTGGAAAGTGTGGAGTGTTAAAAATCTACAGGGTAATTAAATAAAGGGCTTTTAAGGCCACTTGTTTATATCATTTCAGCATAAGGCTTTCAAATACTTTAAGCAAATGATACTTGTTGCTAATCAAAGGAAATCATACCGACATTAAGATCAGTTCTATTTATTCAGGCAATAATAATAAGGTTTGTTCAAATAGATTAAACTAGATGAAAATGGACGGTTTTGGTTTGCGATGTAATAACATTATTTGAACAAATTGAAATAATTTGATAGGTACTAAGTTTTAAATAATATTAATTCATTCAACGATAACCTCATATTTGGTTGGTATTATTTATATATTTGGTTGGTCTGTAACATCTGAAGTACCTAATCGAAAAAAGGAATAAGAATATTAATAGGATAGCAAACAGCCAAGAGATAAGATCAACAAATATCAAAAACTGCAAAACGCATTTATGAAGCAGCACAGATTTCGAGAATGTCAACGATATTGCATAGAATAAATTCGTCTCCAACCATAATATTGTCTCGGAAATTGTAAAATATAAACCAGCTTTCGATGACAACGTAGTAAAAGACAAATATCTTTTGATAACGATATTACATGAAATAAATCAGCTTTGACGACGAAATTGTATACAATAATATAAAATGCAAGCAATGCAGTAATCATACTCGGTTAGAGAGTTATTATAATATTGTCACGCCAGGTTTCTTTCGAGGTAGTCAGAGAGGCACTAAATAGGTATCTCTATTGTAGCAAACTTAACGTGCTTCTTCTACATTCATCATCCATTTAATACACCCTCGCCAGTTTTAGAGACTTTTGACTTTTGCGTAATCAACATCCCGTTAGGAAAACAACCTGATATTTGCTCTCCGATTCTTGATCCACACTTCTAAAAATTAATATGGCTTGTATCTGGTCTAGAATGTTCATCGTTATATTAGCTAGGTAACGACTGATATCTGCGTATATCAAAGCTGCAAAAACTTAATTTAATTTAAACGTATTATCCGGTTTATACCGAGTAATCAATGTTGCTTAGTGTGTAAACAGTTATATACGAGTACATGTTCGTCTCTCACTTCCATTTCCGCGTTCGCAAACAAATTCTTATTTATTAATGGAACGAAGCGAATTCATATAAATATGGATTCCATATATTATGCACGGGCCATTGGCGCAGTAATACGTCGGTGAGCATTAATGTAAGGCCAAATTTACATACGAGTACACGAGGTCGATGTAAGGACACCCGGAAGCCGAATAATATTTGATGCGACGCATGTCATCTCGAAAACAATTTCATAGCTAGATTTAACTACACAGATGCTGGGATCGCTCATTCAAGAAGACGCTGAAATTGATAAATCGTGTACAAATAGTAATTTGACAATTTTATAGCGGACATTGCAGTTAAGGCGTAAAATAAAGAGATTGGTTGTCATTGAACTTTGGCAGAAGACATGTTAATTTTAATATGGCTCATGGCTTCCGCGATTCCCATACAGAGTTCAGTATATCGATCCGTATTAACATAATTATATGTATAACTATTGTCAAATATTACCGAATTCCTCTGTAAGATAAAAATTGCCCATACTGTCGCTAACTTTAATCCCAATTGGAATACCACAGAGAAGTATGATTCAACTATTACACACGAAAACTATTACAGTACAGAAGTTGTAAACGTACTGTCTTAGGGTTATCTCGTTTACCGATGCCCCCGAGAGGATTAGAGGATTATCCAATTATTGGTAACAAGTTGAATTGTTTTGGTGAAATAGGATTTACAGTCAAATTAAATTGCCCTACATTTGAACACCTTCATCTTTCATTACTGATAACAAGATTATGCTATGTCGATAAGGATCTTGATCTTATTTTAGCTTACGTCATCTGTATCATATATTTTATCATCATGTATATCATGTATCAAATATTCAGTATTTATACTCATGATAGAGGACCTCGTATAGGTCCGAAACTAGTTGGGCCATCCCGAAAAACGCACGTGAGTTAAGCCGGTACATATACAATCACGTCATGTAATAGTATTCATAATTTGTGGTAATTCGAAACATATGAATGTGTACGTTAATAAGTGTGTGCATCCGTGCGTATGTGTGTGTGTGTGGTGTGGTATTATTAACTTAAATTATGCAATAGTAACATGAAATTCCTTACATTTACCGTGAACTTCGCTTGCTGGCAGACGCCACGTCCGCACAACATCTTGTGCACAGACCTCTGGAAGTTTCTCGTCATCAGGCAGTACACTATGGGGTTGATGGCGGAATTCGCATGACCTGGGGGTAATAAAGGATTTATTATTATTACATATATAATAATTATAATCAACAACTTTATCGTTCCACTGATAGACGCGATCTCCTCTCAGAGTTAGAAGGATTAAGACGGCTACAACTAGGATATATGTATGTATGTATAGTGCTGGGAGTTTTTTTTTCTCCGGCTTTGTTCTCCCGGTCTACTTTAGCCTGAGGGGCGCACAAAGCCGAGGTACAATGACTAAAACATGACTTTCATTGAGTGTA
>DWME01007291.1:0-12758 GCA_018244795.1 Parelbella ahira ahira
CGTCGTCACTAATAATTGTACAGACGTTCAGTATATCAATTATAATATTATAACAAAACACAATGTAATGACGTACTTTATGTTAGTGACCTATTAAATAAATAAATAATATAATATAAGAGAAAAGAGTGCTTTATAGCACACGCTTTTAGAACATTACGTCACCATAAGGTGTCACTGTGCGTGTGCGCAGGTTTTCTCGCGATGTTTGCCTTCACTGTTCTAACAGATGTTGAAAAGAAGTCGTTACACGCCAGCATTGCAATCCAGACCCTGCGGAGTGAGAAGATGAATTCAAAACCATTAAGCTGTAATTGATTATCTTTATCCATGTTATTTTATAAGAATAATTAACTGCATTGTATAAACGGTATGTTGATGGTGTTCTCTAAATAAGAGTGTCATTAAAGTAACACTTCGCGTTGAGAGGTGTTTCAATCAAAATAAAGGGTGTATGTAAATTGTAACAAGTTACGCCCGACTTCCACAGGCTGGTCTCGTCCTACTACTTTCACGTATTTAAATAAAAACGAATCAGCGAAATTTAACAAAAAATCAAGACAACCTATATAAAATTAAGCACGATTTTTTTGCAAATTGTGTCGCCTGATATAAAATAATAGCAAATTTTCTTTTATATTATTTTTACATGTAAGAGTGTAGTTCCGCACAAACCTAGAAACTTCGCATCGTCGGTTATGTATTACGTATTTATGCGTACATATAAGGCAACCCAACACGACAAGCGAACCTTATGTCCATTAATTTAAGGTCGATTATCACTTAGCGCCCGGAGTTGTTTACAATAATAATACGGCAGCCGTATGGACGGGGCTTGCTTTCTGGAAGGTCATCGACCTTTCGCGAATTATCTAGAAGCCTTGAAACGCTATATAAGCCGTGTTGGCGCAGCCGTGATAGACAGTACAGTTTTAGAAGCGATCAATTGCAATAGAAAGTGAAAAAACAGTTTGTACACTCTGAAAGCATATTTCATTCGTCAACGCATACAGTAGTACATCTCATCGTTCTCAGTAGCCAATCTACGTACCTATACGTACCAATATCCTTCTTGCCCGTCCGTCCCCTAGGCCACAACTAGTTTTGAAACAGGTAAATTATTTGAGTACAGAAACGTTAGTGTTAAACAGGATGTCAACTTGCGACCCAGTTGCGAGCGGGCTTCTTACTAAATCTGGCAACTTGATGGATTTACGTCATGTTCTACAGCGATAACCAACTATGAATAATTAAGAATTTCGCGACACGTAGTATGATACAAGTATTGTTTCCTTGAGGACTATTATTAAAGGGTAGTATTGAGGGAGCACGATAAAAACCTATTTGACAGATACTGAGATTTATTTAGTCCTTAAATGAAAATTTTGTTGTTAAGCTTCAGTGCCCAAAGTTAAATAAATAAATAAAATCAATTGATAAAGTAACGACTGATAATGTGAATACGAGGTTAAGTTACTTTTTCTTGTATTAAATCATAAGAAATGAAAGGATTTCGATTTTATTAACCTACTATTATCTTTAGATTGTGTTTTTCTGATATTCATATTGGCAGAAAATTCGCAGAAATTTTGCGAAAGCAAATGCGAATGCGAATGTTCGTTGCATCAATAGCTATTTGTAGGTACTAACTATTTGTATTACAATTATAAAAGCCAAAAACACAGCTAAGCTGATCTGCATCATTTAAGTGAGTCTAATATTTAGAATACAGTTCTTGGGGAGTCGGGCTGCTTAGATTATGTTTTTGAATTATTCCTAAAAGAAGTTTAAAACAGATATGGATATTATTTTGGTTTTCACGCCGCAAGAGTCCCGGACCACAAATAATATAAGTCGTTAGTAACTTATTAATCAAATGTTGGTACAAAATTACTGGTGCCTTTATTTGTATTGCATTACGCAACATCACGCCTGTAATCCCCGAAGGGGTAGGAAGAGCGTTGTACTACACCCCCACGTTTCACCTGTTACGTTAAGTCTCATGGAGTGGTGGTGAGCCTATTGCCATTATATTGCGTTACAAAAACATTAATGTATTTTCATTTGCCTAATATGTCATCTTTTTTTTATTTGAAGCATATTTAAAACCATAAAATCCCTCTATCTGCCCGTTGCGTCAAAATGGGCTTAGATAAATAGAGAATTGCCCCGACCAAACAGATGGATACATAAAATAAGCGTTTTAAATAACCATGTGGAACTGAAAGTCAAATAGCACTTTTTATATGGATAATGAAATATACAATGCATATTTTTAAATCATTTTATTGGTGTTATCCGCATTTGTATTGTTTCATACAGCGACAGTTTTCAACGACTTTTATTCTCGCTGCGATTCTTTAAATTCGACCCTAATCCGATTCCGCGACCGTTGCCGACCGATCTACTTTTGAAGAAGACTTTTATTACATTCTAAAAACGGATTTTCACTCGATGCAAAGTACTTAAACTTTGACACACCGTAAAACGTTACACGGACAAAGATAGATTGAGTTGTATAATGTTTGCAACTGAAGTGGAAATAATTAAAGATGTTGTTTAATGTGTTACTCTACAACTATTGAGCTGAAATTATCTTACTAGTACTATTAGAAATAAATCTTACTCAATATATATACGCCATCATTCAGTCCAATATGGAAACATACTTCCCCTGAGATTTATTATATGTATACATACAAGTACATTTTGTTTATTCCTCTTTCAATTCTATGACATATTGTCCGTCATGACTCTGAGTCGACGAGGGTATGACTAGTCGATATATTGGCGATCGATAGGTTGACGATCTGGTGATTAGCAAGTGGTAATTACGAGTCCTCAAATAAACATATTAGTTCATAACCGAACTGTAATAGGTGCAAGATTACCAACATTTTATATCGTGAATACGATTATTAATTATTTTCCATTAACTGTCCAATACGATTCTCTCGCCTTCTACTCTACATTTTCTGTCGAAAACCGTCACGCAAGAGAGTTAGTGTCAATAACATCTAACTTTATGAAGTTCTGACTCAATCCTTCAATTTCCCTCACGTAAGTCCTTAAAAATCTTTTGACTCAATCGAATAAAGGATGTGCAAACGAATACCAAACTAACAAACAAAAACTTATTTAATATAACATCACGCTTGTACTTCTCCAAAGAGGTAGGCAGAGGAGTGTAATACATATCTCTAAATTCACTCCCACGTTTTAAGATATTTAATATTTGCCTAGCCTGTCGTCATTCATCACGACCCTTCGCTGTAGCCAACTGATTTTCGGATCAGCGCAATATGTTTTTCTCATCACTTCTTTCCCATTTGCCGTCATTTCGACTTTCAATTTGTTTTTATTAATATCGTCTTTTACTCAATAAAAGTATATTTTCTTTGGTCTACTTTTTCCCCTACACTAAACTCATTGTGCGCATCGCTTCCGATACTGATTCTTTAGCAACAAGATAACAAAAAGGTTAAAAGCATTATTGGGCTGTAGATTCAGTTATGTTAAGACGAACAATCCGTTTGATAACAATATTAAACGCTGCTTATCGATCTAAAACCACTTTAAGGATTATTATGTTTCAGGTATCGTACCTTTATAAGAGGTGCCGAAGTCGAATTCATTCATTAGTACATCGTCGGAACTGTACTTTCGCAGAGTCCTGAACTTTTCTCGACATTGAATTTTCAATCAATCCCTTTAATACAAGGGTCAGTTGAGTATTTTAATAGGCTCACTATGTAGTGTGTATGAACGTATGAACATTTTATAATAATTTCAATTTGGGTCCGCCAAATGGGACCACGGCGCAAAAAATGCTATCTTTCTGGAACACAATGGACGATTTTCCTTTTGTCACGAAATGGCGGCGACAATATTATTACGGCACGAATTGGTGTTCCCACAGACTAACCATCAAATAGAATTGTCATTATCATCAGATTGGGGCGCCTGCTGTGTCAATATTTATAATTTATGTGCCACAATAAATAATATATGCTGCTACATTTGGGTACGAAGCTTGAATGAAAAGGATTTTTTTAAAATCTCTAATGCATTAATGTACTACCAAATGCCAAATTCTAATCATTTCGGTCAATGTTCGATATGTGTGTATACGGTATCGGATTTAATAAACGTTGTTAAAAGCAGATTGGACTACTATTGCAATATAACATGACACTTTCCTAAGCAAATGAGAGCTGAAGACCTTGCTCTAAAGTATACCGGTGTCTACCATTCTTATTCTCTGTTAGACACTGCTACTCGTATATTCCCAAAATCCTTAGGAACCTTGGAATACACCGCGTTGTTTGACAATGGCTTGCGGAAATAAAGATTAAAGGCAATTTCTATCTTTGCAATTATTTAAACCTCCCCAAAGTCGTATTACTCGATTTGACAAAGGCTTGACAAATTGCCTAAAGATATAATATGTTACCAGTCGGTTGTTCTATCGAATGTTAGCACCAAAGAAAGGAAACCTTCTTGAATATTGGACGTTGCTTAACGTTGCTTAACGTTGCATTATTTTTACTGAGCTTAATTTACGTAACATCACGCCTGTAATCCCCAAAGAGGTAGGCAGAGGAGTTTAACACACTCGCACGTTTCATTAGTTACGTTTAGGTCCCATGTGGTCAAGAGCTGGTGAACCTATTGCCATACACCGCCAACAGATCCAAACTCCAAACCACTACTATAAATTCTGAATTAGAAAAATCCAATAGTACCCGATCCGGGATTTGAACCCAGGACCTCCCATAGGCAATAGCGCTTGCAACCACTCGACCAACAAGGCAGTCAGGGTTTAGTTTACGAACGTTTTAGACGTCCTGTGACTTCGGTATTCAAATTCTCAATAGGATCGTAGTACCAATTTACAAGCACTCATCTACGAGTTTGTCTATTCCTAAACATCAGTCTCTCAATAATCAAATATTGAACCACTTTGGTATCCGCTATAACCCCACTCACTCATATTTGTAAAGGAAAGGGTTCGACACGTGAGCAGCAGCAGTATCAAACTTGAAATTGGAAACAACGTCAAGGTCCGACATAATCTTTCGAATTTAATGTAATGTGCAAGCTAGAAAATGATTTCATATAACATGTCTCCTTGTTGCCACCACCGGCTGGCAGGCTCACCACGTACCTATTTCATGGGAGTTAAGCTTATTGGCGAAATATGTAAGTGTACTACACTCCTCTGCCTTCCCCTTCGGGGATTACAAGTGTAATATTACATTTCTAATTGTACTTAGAAGTTTATAATGTAATATGTTATAGGTAATAAAATTTCGAATTGAGAATATTATTAATATCAGGCGATGTTTCTTATCTAAATCATTAAGCACAGGATGAAATAAAAAAACGCTGAGAGTAATCTATCTACACAGGCTTCTGGTATGAAAACAATCAATTAGTGGATAGCAATATGATGTTTCCACAAATTGTCGGTTACCATTCGTAAAGTTTCTTGCCGACATTGTTAAAAGTTCATTTATGTTTGTCGTGTGGCTGTTGTGGGTTCGATTCTTGGAAAATTGTTTTGTTATTTTGCGGTGACTTGAGCATAATTACTAAGACTAGTTTGTAAAGGAAGTGGAAATGTCGAAGGGGTTTCTGATGTGGAATGTCAGCGATCGCGGTCGGTAAGCGTCGATGATTAGTTTCCACCGCCATTTTTGTGTCTGTGATTGGTATCTTTTATTTGTTTTCGTTAAATATCGAACGATTAAATTTATATAAATTAAATTTATTTTAATATTCATACATTTCGAAAACATGATTACAATCATCCGAATAGGTATATTTTAAAAGAAATACTAGAGAAATTGTTCATTATCGTTCAACTATTCAACTTTCTCAACTATTTCAACAAAAAAAACAGAACAAAATAGCCAGCAACACTAAGGAATTATCCAGTGAGTTTCTAGCTTTCAAGAAATCTTTTAGCGCTACATTTGAGCGGTAATTTTATAGGGATCTGGATAAACCTTGAAAGTAAAATCATTTCACAATTTTTCTTTATAGGAAACGGGAAGAGCAGCGCAAAAAGTGCAGCAGATTTTTTGTTTATTACCCAGTTTTACATTGCAAGACACAGTTATATATATTAATAAAGTCAGTTAGACGTCTGTACGACGGAATGAAAATATAACTTCACTCGACGCTTCCTCTACATTCAACTATTCGTATTCATATTATTATTTTACGTTGAAATATTCACTTCAGTTTTACCGCGCACAACATACCTACTGTCCTACCTACTGGTCGTCAACTTAGTTACTCCTCGGGCCAGGGACACCGGATTTATTTTTCCGTTATTATAAATAGAAATATGTACCTTATGCAAATAAACGAGAGATTAAGGTTGCCCGTAGGTACACATAATTAATTGCTGAAATGTATCTGCTTTGCAACTGTCGTGGTTTTACTTCTGCGATATAAATCTAAAAAGAAACATTCCGTTCTCGCCGCGTCACGCTCTCCGCCCCGAACACGTTCAATGCTAATATTACGACTGTTTCATAAATAAGAAATGTTATACTAAATAACAATGGAGAATATTAAATAGTGGAAAGAAAGCGACAGTTGGTGAAGCCGAAAATTCTCGTATCTTGGCCAAACAGGTAGATACTGGCTGACGGGCAGCCAGAAATCTTCGAAACAGACGTTACTGTATGAAGAGACTGATGAATGCAGAAGAAACTCTCCACGTCTGTTAGCATAAAGTTATTTTGCGCTCTGTGCTCTCTGCTCAAACCCGAAAGGTTCCTGGCGTGACCATGTAACAATACCAATGATCATAAATAAGTTTGTTACAGCCTAAAAACATTTCACTTAGATACGTTTAAAACTTATAATTATGAACGACGCATGAATGAACAATCTGCTAGAAGTGGCGCACGCTACAATTGGCTCCCGTCGCATTCACTGCAGAGCTCTAACGGCGAGTGAAACTGCAGACTGACCGCAACTTGGAGCGAAACCTCGTAATTATTCGCATGGAAACTGTGACCATTTAGAAACTTGGATTTACTGAAACGAAGATATATAAAAGACCAAAGAACTCTTTCCAGAATGTAAAATGATAATGTATGTGCATATGTATATTATCTTTTACACACGACTATACATATTGTTGTATTTATGTAATTAAATATTTGTAATGGTACATGTTATACAAATAATGACCAATAAAGAATAAAATGTTTAAACCGATAAATATAATCCCATTGATAATATAAATATGAAAGGAACCAAGTTTAAAAAAAAATATGGCAAGAAAAATGTTCAGAGAACTGCTTCGTCAATATAATCGGTGAGATCCAAGTGAACACAAGATCTTGGGAATTTTAAAAGATTTTTTTACTTTGTTTCCTGTATAATGACCCGACTTGACTATTTGTTCTGATCTACTTTAAAATTTGAATTTGGGTAACTAACCGTTTCATATTCAAAGTATAGATATTGCCCTGATATTATCTGTGCCCGGCCTAAGGCAATAGGCTCACCACGTATTCCATGGGACGTAAACGTAACTGATGAAACGTGGGAGTGTATTACACTCCTTTGCCCTCGGGGATTAGAGGCGTGATGTTACGTATAGATATTCAAATAGAGGATTTGAGCTATTACACAATGATTTAAAGAGGTTATTGACTGCGACAACCAGTTAAAAGAATAAAATATTAGTTATGCGAACTGACTTCAGCGCAGACAGTTCAACGAACTGGTAATAGTCCCTAACAATCTCTACATGGCACTAGTTTCACCTGTAGTATTATGAATACCTAGAAAATGAACTGAAAGTAATTACGTGGATATTGTTTACCTTTACTTAATGTTAATGCGATTTAACTCAGTGTAAGTAGACGGTGGATGTAAGAAAAATATTGTTCACGGTCATAGAGTAACGCTTATATATTATGTACCTATATAGAGTGTTTTCTTTATTTGCACTATAGAGTTAAAGCACCCCAAGCATATATTATCATTATACAGCAATTCTCCCCCGTTCTTGGATGCCTTAAGTGCAATGCGAAAATATGTTTTTGTCAGTATTACGTCTCCTCCGAACTGTGTCTGCTGCTATTGTCTCCTCCAATTTGCACTCCCGTAGCATGGTGAGGTGACCTCAGAGCATCGACAATGCTCTAAAGGCTCGTTCCGAACCACACACGTAAAAGCACTTGTAGACAATTATGCTAAACATAGTATTCACGTCCACAAACCCTCAGTTATCATGCAGTACCCGTTGCGAAGCCTAAAACCACTTTATAAATTTCCATCTATCATCATTTCTCACACGAACAACTCCAGCGCTCATCGCTTGAGCCGCGAGTTGCCAGTCACCGCGTGATGGATGGCGGTAATGTGATTCAATGTGTTTCGTTATGAATCATTATCCACGTGAACTCCTAATGTAGCGAGATGATCACATCATCCAACTAACTTTGTATCTTTAATGTACCTTCAGTAATATACCTAAAGCCGCTTTAGAAATATGTTATGTATGTATATATTTATTAAAAGAGGCTGCGGTGGTACGAACAAAAAGAGAAAATGGCTGATGAACGAATGACAAAACATGTTTAAATACAATGCGAATAATCTTGGATGAAAGTGCCAAAGGAGAGCAGGACTTACCTATCTTGATGAAATATGTCAGATACTGACTGATGGAAAGCGAGGCTTGGTGATATACTAATAATCCATGTAGGTTATCAGCAGCCCAGTTACTATAGGACAGAATATCTCTTTTTTCGCATCACATAGCCGTCTTAAGATATGTCTTCAGATGCTTATTTGTTATTAAACGTCAGCCTATATTCATGATTATGATTGCCATTTTTGAAGCTCTCATTGACATAATTAATAAATAGATTGATGAGTGAAACTCGACCTGTGATCCAAATATCATTAATTAACCCAAAATTCGGCGGCAAATTTTAAAGTACTTACATTTATAATTAACGCCTGATTTAGTAATAACTAGTTTATTAATTGAGTTATAACTAATTTGCTTTATCTGAATCATACTATTATAATTTGACCTGCTTCTCAAATTTGATATAGGGCCCTATTTTGATAGGGCAGATACTGGCAATAATATTTATTACCAAGACGTGCATCCAATTTCAGGCAGGAGTTAAATTCTTCCCGATTATATCCAGGGGGAGGGCTGCATGTCAAAATCCCGTGGAGGTGGGAATCTCATGCTTAAGTATCCGCTGCCTCGCGGTAGAAATATGTTGTATCAAACCTGTGTATAGTGACCTGTCATACCTCGAATCTTAATGTCTGTCCAGACATGTACATATGTATCAACATGAGAAAATGTTACTGTCACGGAAGAAATTTATAAAATTAAATCATATCACATTCATAATATATGTATAAGAGCTGCGTTGGCGAAGTGCGAGTTGGACAGACTTAGACAATTATTATTCGGTAATGCTTAATGTAATTGCAATTCGAATTTTGTAAATTTTATTAGACTTATTAATATCAAATTAAGCCTAGAGTAAACTAAATCAGGTTTTTTAAAGAAGAAAATAAAGATAGTAACATAATATTTAAGATATTAAACAAAGCACTCGTATCCTGAGGACGAGGTCCTTATGTAAGCACTCATAGCTTGAACAGCTCGATATACATATTTTCTTGGAAATACACCACGGAGCTATTTTATTTTAAAAGTATTTTTTCTAAGAAAGTTCGACTAATAGCTTTACATAGATAGATACCGATTTATTGTCCTGTCTACCTTTTTCCACGTTTGCTTGAACCCCATAATTATTATCCATTTCGCCGTGCCCACGACAAACGGCATGACCCGGGTTAAAAATAGCGCTGTCCTGTCGGGACGTATCTGTCTGATGTGTTGAACGATCGTTATTCCTTCCCAGAAGGGCATCCCCTGCTTCAAAAAGATGTTTTGTAAACACGAAACAGATTGTATAAATAGTATAAAATAACTGTGCCCCGTTTTTTCACAGTGTTATTTATTAACAAATACCAAACCAAAGCCAACACCGAATGTTAATAATCACGCTTTTCTTGTCCATCACGAGCTAGCAGGTCCACGCGTAAACAAATTGTTTTCTGTGTCAAAACCGAAATAATGAAAAAGTTTAAAAGCGTATTCGTTTTTTATAACGTAATACTAACACGACCACAATATTTAATGCTTATGCTTCAATGTGAATATTAGTGGATGCGGGTTTCGAGCGAGACTAAATTCACCCATGTTAACGACTACATTAGATGCGAGCTGATGGAAGAGTCAAAAGTCGCCGGCACCGTATGCGTGTATGAAGAGTAATGAAACTAGCAGAGGCATATCAGGTCTGTAACTATAGACAATTATGACACCTTGTGCTTTTTCCTAACCGATATGTTACCTTACGTGATGCTATAATTATGACATATAATTATATCACGAATTATTTAAATTACACCACAATAATAATAATAATCGCGCCCTAAATGAAGAATCTGACAGACCGAATTTTGATCGGCGTTCCACTTTGAGCTTGCCTAGTTACTCTCATAATAATTTAACATACATATGTATATCTATATTGATCAAAGTATAGCTCATGGTCTTGACCTGGCCTTCTTTTAGGACGCCTCCGATTTAATCGTAATACGTACATACATATGTATATATGCCTTTACTTACGTAACTCTTCCATCTATACGAATCACAGACGCTTCTTGAATTTTGTAACTACTATCATATTTATGATAGTGTCAAACTTTATTCATTCATGCGTAGTACGAAAAATGTAATTACAATATATATATTTCTGAGATGTTAATTATGTTTTATTTGTTATAAACATAAACGTATTATCTCTGTTATTGACTAGAAGCTAGTATTTTAGAATGTGTAAAAATTACAGTTTTGTAAGATAAATGTAGGTATGTACGCTAAATTTACATCTTCACCAAATATCTGTAGCATAACATACATCGGTATATACTTGTGCAAGTGCGCGTGCGCGTGTGCGTGTATGCGCGTTTGTAGGCACGTGTTTTTTATATATAAGTACGATATATACATAGTTAAGAAATGGTGTATTTATTATATTAAATCCAACACACTTCTCTCACAGTTCCCAATACCCTCATAATTATCGTTCCTGTTCATATCAATCGTTTCCGAAGGAACGTCTCGGCCGGCGGTGTGAAATATCGCCTTCTTGTTACGATTCGTCTTCCGATCCTTTGACTGATTGAATTTCCTTAGAGACAGGTTTCACGCAATGAACCAGACGCCGAGATTTCAATAAACATTGTAACGTGTCATGTGATATATTGGCTTGTGACTTTGTTGCTTTGCTTCGCGTTATGTAACAACCAATACAACGTTTTTATAACAAAGTGGTTACAAAGTAACTCGTACATTCAAAACGTGCTTTTTGTTTGCAACCATCATTACTGCTTTGCGGTTAAAAGGACAGCAACTTCAGAGTGACCTTAAGTAAGTATCTATACGAAATGTGAATGTGAATGGACTCCCGTATCATGTGATGCTTGGTTTATACGGAATCAGTGCACCCACCCTCTTAAACACGCTTAATGTGGGTAGTGACACAATATTCTTGTTCAAAAATTGACAGCCCACTCGTCTATTTGGCAACATTATCGCATAAACGGAAGGACTGTCTTCTTTCACGACTGCTATGTCGTCATTATTACGATATTCTAAGCCTATCTCAGTCCACTGCTGTACATTAGGCCTCCTCTAATGAACGCTATTATGCACATCAATAGAAATTTTTATCCATAATCCTCACGATGGGCATGCGGGCTGCCGACCGCAGAACACAAGTTCTTGCACCAGCTACGCTGCTGCCCGTGCACGTTCAGAGCTGTGTCTAGGTAAGCTGTGTGAAGCAATACCGTGATCAGCTAGTCACCAGAATCTCTTGTATAGCAGGGCGAACCATGGAATGGTGAGCGCAGCTAAGTTGAAGCTAAGTTACACTGTCTATAGTAATTGAATTAAATGACCACAAATTACGATTATGCCCTTTTTTAAGGACATTGCTTGAAATATTACCATTTTATAAGCGTCGAACTGTTTCTCGTTGCGAGATTTATTCAAGAATATTGTGTTCATTACATGATGAAGCTTTACGTGAAGAGTTGGATATTTTTGTTATTCTCTTAGAGTGTGTTGTAGAAAAAAAGAGAAAATATACAACTTATTTCCTCCACAAAAGGCTGTCGTAGGCTTAAGAGCATAAAGCTTGGAGGCAATTTGATTTTATGTTCAGGCTTTTGAGATTTTCACCGCGTCTCTCTCTCTCTACATATCATAATATTTTACTTACTACTAAATATTTCATTTACTGTTCTGTGAAAACCCCCCTGATTCACAATAGTATATAGTTTTTGTAGTCTAAAAATCATGTATTAAAACATTAATAAAACCCCCTATTTCAGCCAATAAGCATTATCTTTAAATAATCACAAATGTATTTTTTATTTCGCAAACATACTCTATGTGCACAAGCAGTGGCTACCAGACAGACACATTAAACCTTTTAGCCGAATTTATTTACAAACTTGTTTCAGTTTCGTTTCTAAATAAAAAAAAACACTACATTCACCAAATAAAAGTAATACTTTTTATCATGCTTAAGATTATCACGCCAAGTCATTCACGGGCCAGCACATTGCCTGCCTCGTTGGTCAAACGGTTGTAAGCGCGACTGCCGATCGGA
>DWME01007292.1:0-12756 GCA_018244795.1 Parelbella ahira ahira
GAGGTGCGCGCCATGGATTCGAACCCAGGACCCCCGGAATGAGAGGCTGAATTCTTAACCACTAGGCTACCACTACCTTCAGGTATATCAACGATTTTTCTCTGTTTAATTTCTGTTTACTGCGACATTAGTTACATTATTTTAACAAAGAATATGTACAGGTCTATCAAGACAGGTTAAGAAAATTTATGTTGTGTGATTGCTTTTCAATTAAAGATCAAGTTTTATAGATAATATCGTATATGGTTATATAATAAAACCACAACGCAGCTGAACTGACAATTCGGTCAATTGTTATTATAACTGACACGTGTCGACTCGCTCGAGATAATGACAGATCAATCAACAAAGGATCGCGGATTGCAGATACGACGTTCTACTTTAAGAGTGTACTGCGTACTGTGTACGAGTGGTGACTACTGTGTACGTGTAGGTGCTGGCAATCGAGAAAGGCATCGTGTTCTTAACATAGTGTAGTTGTTTTATTTTTTTACATTACGGTATTTACAATCACTCGGTACTGCCATAGCGTTTTGCCATAACGCTTTATCTACGAAGTCCGATTATAGTTCGTACAATAAAGTCCGACCATACTATCAGTACATTGTAATATGACGCAAGCAGTAAGAATTTTTGTGACGGTTCACGGCTTAAAGATTAAATATCTACCTGTAAATGTTCGTTTTGATTCAAGGTGTCTTTTTTCAATTCATAATATCTTTTACTATCTGATTTTTAATTATGGTGAGTGGGTTACTTTCAAAATTTTACTAGTATATTTAATGAAATTAATGCGACAAAAAGTAATATAAGGAGGGTTAATATAAGAGGGAGTCCATTAATTACGTGAGGCTTTCAAGGAGGGAGGGGGTCAAGCAAACATCCGTAATTTTCTTTTGCATGAAACAGTATAATGGCAAGAAAATAGTTGGTATTTCATCCTATATTGGATTTTAATAATTTATTGTTTACTTTTCACTGTTATCCTAGTCTGCTTACTCAAGCAAATTATTATTTTTCCTTTTAGAAGAAAATCGATACATTTACCAGATACATGCATTTTGAAAATATTCATCTGAGAGTGGAGGGTGGGAGAGGTGGGGGAGGGAGATTGAGCAAAATCTCACGAAACCTCACCAGAGGGGCAGGGTGGGTAAAAAAAGTTCTAAAATCACCTCGCGTAATTAATGGACGCCCTCTTAAGGTTAATTTTGGTGTACACTAGGTTTATCTGTATATAGAAGAGAGTGGACACACATCATTACATTATCAGACGGACCAAGTTCATTGCTAGACATAGGTCTCCCTTGAGGAGTTTTGTCCATAATCCCCACACCGGGCATGCGCTTTGGAGTTCGTAAAACATGACTTCTCGCAACATGCGTGCTACGTGCAACGTGCTAAGAAGCACTGGACGCATAAATATAAAAAAGCCATACCGAAGAAAATATCTAAAATTTTTCAGAATTCTACCAGACATCGAACATGATTCCCGCAAAATAGCAAAGGACGCTAAATAGTGTTTTAAGTAAAAGTACTCAATGATAATGATCGTTATATTAATGAAGAAATCACCGATGAAATTATTCAACATCATCGATTCACTATACGTCGGAAGCAGCCAGCCTCATTCCGCATACAACATAATATAACACGACACAGAACAGATGTTGACTAGATACGGCACGATTATAAGTCGGACAGTCGCTGTCAGCTCAGTGGAGCTGGTAGCTTGACAGTACACTGACGGTAAAGGTAAAAGGGACCAACGCGACGGAAGAAACTAAATGAAAGTGCAAGCTTGGCTTAAACTTTGCGTAATATAATCAAATGAGAAACATAACTTTGAGAATGTTTATATATCGTGTTTATACCGTCAATGGAGCATTATCAAATCCATTGATACAGGAAACATCGATAACATTGATATAGTTGTTTAATACTCATAAGATATTGCGGTTTTGAATCGGTAATCGGAATAGATAAATAAATATGAAAACAACTCACCGATTGCACTCTTCAATTACTTAAGTTTTACGAATGTATTTACTTGTGTTTAAATCAATCAATCAATTTTAAATCAATGAACAGTGTATCGGTAAAAGTGTGTTCGCCTCGCCAAACAGATTTGTTTCTTTGCAGTCATAACTTGAGTACACGTAAAACAGTATAATGGATGAAGTAACGACACGGAGCTTTAAAATTTTTTCACCTCACTAATTCAGTGCAAACGTACATATTACATCGCGAGGCTCGGATACCATGTCTACTCGTAATAAGTTCTATGGGTGAAATATACGGCAAACATAAATTTCGTTAATGAGCGACGTTACCATGATTTATCGCCACTACACGCGGTAGATTTAACAAAATCGCGATATTAAATAACGTGTCGCTCAACGACACGTTTTTCCGTGCGGATTGATTAAACAGCACGCCCTCATCACCATTATAATTAAATAAACCTATCGGAATGACGGAGAAATACTTTCTACCGTTCTACATATGAATATTTTCAACGGTAGACAATCGTGTGACTTGAAAACAAAACTTCTTGCACATATCTAATAATTTGCGTGGGTATAGTGATAACTCCACCTAGAAGAGAAATTTCAACAGTCAGTTTAATATGATATCGAATACTATTTTTAGAAATCGAAAGACATATTTTAATCAGATGCATACAGTCCCCTGAGTGGTTGCTTTACAAAGTTGCAACAGCTCATTATTTACGAACTTTTGACTCCGAAATTGACAATGTGGGTATAGCTTACTAAATCTTACATACAAATTGATAAAGGATAACTTATGAATCAACCGTCTACTATTATAAATTAAAAGTTATATAAATCTAGGTAATCGTTGTAAAAACGGTGAAATGGCACACACGTTTATCGAACTTCAACTTATAAATCACTCGCAAGCAGCTTGAGGAGTAAAACAGGCAGCGCGACAAAACGCGCCGACCTTGTTTGCCATCACTATCTAGAACCCCGACTGACATCCACCATCACGCCTAAATCACTCAGAGGCGACATTATCAGAAACAATAAAAGCGACAACGAAAAACTCGCATCAGGCCAACACTTCGTAAATCCAAAAATTATCTTGCGACACCAGAAGATATGGGTGACATATTTACGACGCTGGTTTAGGGTATAAAACTAATCCCTGGTACGGGAGGGGATCGGATGGGGAGACCTTTATTTCTACATTCGTCACATAGTCGCCGTAAATTATCATACTCCGCTATGATATGACGGGGGCCGCCCATTAAAACGCGTTTGATTTAGATGGGGCTATAAAATTGATTTATGCCTTCACGCCAACAAAACCCGTAGCACTGAAGCAACTATTATATTAACATTTTCGTGGAGAACCTTTTCGGGGATGCAAGGTCATACGTTGGCTACTATGCGAACCATTTGTAATCCAATCCATTGAAAATAGAGCCGATAATTCTCTGGCTCGCTGAAAACGGATTAAGTCTTTTATGATTGAAAAAACTTATTCACTCGTGTAGTTGCATGGAAATTTGGAAATATCAAAAATGCATCTTGATACTTCATAATAGAGTGGATATTGCATTGTTCGAGTGGCTTGATCAGAGCATTGTTTTTGGTTACAGGGTCCCTTGTAATTTCCCCTAGTTTACGATCTAGTGTTGAATATATTTTGGGACTAGATAAGAGTATTCTTGATTGGACCACTGATTATGCGGCTCCATAAATGTACAATACTGGAAATATGTTATGCTTTAAGTTAAACCCGCATGCCCAGCGTGAGGATTAGGAACATTTATCCGACAAGTTTGAGCATTAGACTGACACAGGGCGAAGATGTGGTGTTATGCGTGATGTTAAAGGTGCCATGCTTCCATAGTATAAAGTTATACAGATACGTGTAATACTTTGTTAACGGAATCGCCTCAGAAATCGTTTTAAAACCATATAGTAAGAATATTTAGTGCAATACACACTGGCATCACGCTGAACCTGAGTAACCTTGGCATTAACAGTTTACATGAAATTAGTAAAATACTGATCATAGACTGCGAACAAGTACTGTTTGTTCCATTGCTATCCACGGCAATTATGTATGAAATAATTACTCCAGCTGGGTGGAGTGGCGATATACGCAAAAAGGCTGGCCGCAGATGCGACGAGCTGAAGACCGAGCGTAGATCCGTGCTATTGGATTGCAATTCGCTAAGAAGTGGACGAAAAAAGGATGATAATGATGATGTTATTATTGAACGTGATATTACGTTTGCTATACCTGAAGAGGTAGGCAGAGGAGTATAGTACACTACTACGTTTCACTAGTTATTTTGTTATTATTAAATATTACCACACTACAATAATTTTTATATAGTAAGTATGAGTTGTTCAGTCGTCCAAACTAAACGTTACACTGACCCCTTTAATAGTCGAACAGGACCCCTTTAACTTACAACACTACCTACATAATATATTTTAGGAATGTTTATAATAGTATATCATCTCAAACGACCCAAATAATCAACTGAATTTTCAAAACGGTTTTGCTGACAATCATTCCATTGGTGACACCTACTCCAGCACATTCGATGCGATGTCGTTAGATTTATGACACTAGGATGAGCGTGTTATATATTTAGTGACAAAAAGTGTGCCGAGTGAGTTGTGACGATAGAAAATAGTAATCTAATCGAAGCGTGTGCGTAATCACTGTTATAAATATTTCTTTAACGCCCACATATTTATGACACCATCTGAAGTGATACTGTCGTAGTTTATTGAAATGGTCATGATGATTTTGAATAAATTTTATAGATAATGTTTCGTTGTATATTACGCAAATATCTTATTGTTCAGGGCAATGTGGAAGGCACTGTCTGCCTACGAAGGCACGTCCCTATCATGGACCGGCCATATGAAACAGTGCAATAAATGGTGCAGACGACTACTAGACTACAAGTCGAGGGAACTGGCTATAGATTCTAAGATGTGTGCTAGCTGCCCCAAATTACTATTGTATAACCGTGTCACCTTTAACAAGGGTGTATTTGGAAATTATGTGCCTTGGAATTTGTTTTTTCTATTTTCGAATCAGGCAGTGACTACTCCTAAAATATTGCGGTCTTTAATATCTGATTCTGGGACTTTCTAAGATCTTCAACTCGCGTTATTAAAACGCGCACTTCATAAGTCCAAATGGGTACTAGATGTAATAGCTATGTTCGAAATTGGTAGAGTCCTGGTTGAGGTTGGTAACATGTCTCCCTGGGCGGCAGCTTACAATTGAGACTGTTGCTCGCTGTCTTCAAAAAAATACAAAATATTTGTAAACGTTGGTGTCCACTAAGGCTTAAACAATCTGTGTCTTTTTATTGTTCTTTTGTGTCTTGTGTTTTGTGTTAGCTTGTTGCTGTGGGTGTTTGTTATTAGCCGAAATAAATGGTTTTCTTTCTTTATATCCATCGTTTAATTTTATTATTCCTACAAATTTCAAAAACTCGCGCAGTACGGTGTTTATTGCGATCAATTTAGTCTAATGCAATGAACAAACCTTAGTTATCTTAGAATTATTTCTGTATTACGAATTGTTGTTCAACTTAGTTTTTGTAAAACATTAATAACTATATATTATGTGCACGGTGTTACGAATGTAAAGAAATGAAACTTTTAATTTCATTGTTGTCTCAAAATTGAAATTTGGTTTCATGCTAATTTTTTATCGAACTTCAAAACTTTCATTGCCATGGAATACCGTACGAAATTATCAGCAACGTCTAATAATAATGATTTTATAATTTTTTATGTGTATTCGATTTAAATTAATTTGAAATCGTCATTTAGATACTTAATCGGACAGGGCCAGATAATAAAACGCTAAATAAAAAACGAAAGCGAAACATATTGTACATCATAATTTAAATCGTTCGATTAAATTACTTTATAACATAACTCATTATTTATTTTAACGACTGCATCGTCGAATGGTGTCAGAGTTTTTAAGAAGAGATCTGTTACGAACATTATTTATCTATTTTATGTCTGACTCACATGTGCCATTGGTGATGTACCTGGACGGGACAGACATAAACCGATTGTACCGAATGTTCCTATTGGATCAAACGCACTAAACTTTATTTATTCCTTCCACATATTAAACCGTAAAACTTTGAAGTGTCAAATGTTGAACGAGACTGTACACATGTGTAAATCAATTTTGTGCGTGGTTGTACTTAAGTGCGTCGTTAAACTGATCGTTAAATTGTAACATAAGCATTGTCAGTTCACATACCTATTACCTATATTTATTTACTTAGCTACAGCTTTGTTTGTATAATTTTTTGTACTTTATGTTAAACTTCCTGCTTAAATTATATATAAAGTTAAAACAGTTATCATAACTTTCTTAATCTTTGTTGTTCTATTGCAATATTTGATCCGCCACTGATTTCAATAAGTGTTTACAATTTGTCTCCCTAAGGTCTTCGATTCAACGGATCAGACGACACCCGAGACACGTCTGCCGTTTCGCGGTGTCGTTTCCGAATTTTTCGTCGGTTTGGAGACCTGTAACCAACCTACCGTTATTTCAATTTGTTAATTTTAAACTGGCGCGCAAGAATGAAGAAAGCGATCAATGTAGAAGAAACAGGTCCGTTAGGATAGATATAATGGGCACTCTGTGCGCTCTCCCTAGCCCACGTGAGACCTGGTGTAAAGTATAATAATACCAATAAATATACAACAACAATTTCCAGTTACATATACACGATACACAGTTAATACACGATAAAATTTAGAACGGGAAACATAGACTCACCTATTAGTAGATAAATCGATATACTGTACACGAGTATTCTAAATGGCACATATGATCATTCCGAGGTATAAATAATATTGCTCATTAAATAGATGAATGTGTTAGTATGTAAATATAGTGTTTTTTTGACACAGAAATACTAAAGGGGTGTGTCCACTTAATGTTAAATGGACATTGCAGCTTGTAGACATCTGTTCCAAATACCGGACACATATACATTAATTTTAATTTGTACGAGTTGAGTGGAACATGTCTGTTACTAATGTACAAGGATTGTATAAGTATTGTGCTGTTATCATTACGTTGGCTTATCGGTCCAATTGAGACTAATCGTCCAACGGTCAATTGTACAGTTTGACAAAACGTAGCGGAGCACGTGACAGGTCCGGTTGATCGCGAAGTCGCGTCCTAGTACATAAATCAATTTGTCCGTGCGAGAGCCTTCAGTAATGTGCCTTTTTTGTTTATACGTAAGACATGGTTTTTATTGTGACAAAAATTGTCTTGAGCAGTTCATCTGAGGACAAGTTTATCAGAGATAAACAATGTTTAATTTAATTAACAGTAATTTAATGCAGTAAAACCAAAAAAATCAAATGCCATATTTGGTTTTAAGTTCTGTAAATTAATTTAATTATGTTAATAGACGCCCCAAATTAAAAAGCTTGTCCTAGACCCAATCCTTATTATTGTGCTTTAAGGTAACGTACATGTTTTTGTTTATCAGTAATGTTACACTCATATTTGACAAAATGTAGCGATACACGTGAAATGTCGGACAAAACGCGAAATCGCTCCCCACTGTATAAATCAATTTGTCAGTAGCACTGCGACGTACGCGGCCTGTTCACGGAAAACGTGTGACATTAGTTTTTTTAGTCCCTACTTATACATATGTTGCGTTTGTGAATAGGGAATCTGTGTTTTAGGGATTAATGTAAATATGAGTTTTGAATAGTAAAAAAATTTTATGTTTCGAAAATAAAAAAATGATATAATACAACTGTAATATCAACTAATAAGTTATATTAACTATTATTAATAGTAAAGGCCGTCAGCTAAATTAATATCAATGAAATTGCGTGATGTTATTCTACTTTTAAGAGTTGTAAAAGCATCCCAAAAATTTTCGAATTGTCATGTTAAGCTAAACTTTTAGTTTATAGTAAATAAAACAATAATTCGCAAGCATTACAGTACGTATGTACATTTACGTCTTATTATTAATAATAATATTATTCACACAGTACCTACTCCCTGTCTTATGCAGTTCTGATTTCACACTTCATAATGCGTAACTTTTCTAAACTCTCGCCTTTTTATCCGGAATGGGCTTTGAGACATGTAATTTTTCATCCCTTACAAACAGCACAGGACTTATTGGTACAATCGTTATGGGGTAGAAACTGGACACTATTTCTTCGTACCCCAGTGCATTCCGTACACAAAGATCGATTACCGCGTGTTTACTCAATAATTCGATACGACGAGAATCGGGCCCAAGGTATGGATTTAAGCGGTTAGTACTACAGAACGAAAAAAACACGTATTCTATATTTAAAGTATTAAATAACCAGATACATATTTTAATAAGTTTGGAACTTTTTAATTTTTACAAACTCCCTAGCTTCACTTGATGATATGCTTTGATTATGCTAGGTTTTTTTAAAAACTTTAGAAGATAATTGTGATTAAAAGAACTTTTTCAAATTTAAACTTTTTTTTTCAAATACAGAAAGTATTTCAAATACAGAAAGTAATAATATTGAATGTGGAGTTCCTTAAAACCTTCATTAACACCTTTATTTTTAACATAAGGAAATATAGGTACCTACGTTCCATTTTACATAAAACATACGTAGCTATTTGTTATTACTATTAAGCCCTGTGAACTTGAGTTATGTAAAGTAAATGGTATTTCAATATTTAAGATAAACCGCTAATTAATAACGTAACGTTAAATTAATTTTATTTGTTCAGATCGTTAATAATAATCGCTCATCGCTCACTCATTCGTTCCCCGTCTTGAACGTCAAAGCGTTCGCGATCCGGCCGCGACTCGTCATTTCTCGCATTGTCGTAATCCGCTGATTTACTGGCGACATTAATCAGCTCGACGGCCGATAGGGACTAAATTACTAACCAACATACATTTGCGAAACACTAACACCTTATCCCATTGTAATAAGAGCGAAATATTACCCAAAAATATGTCGTTTATCTCTGTTAATGGCAACACTACTGCATGTTATTGCTTGTAATTCTTTTTGCGAATTTTGCACAGCTATACACATGTATTTTTTGTTTTGCTTTGCAAGTTTTATTTCGTCTAGCGTTATTGATTTATGGTCATTTCCTGTTGTGCCCTTTTTGCAGGCCTGGATGCAACTTGAGAATGCTAAGTCATATTAGATTTTATTTTATTTTTATTTTATTTTATGATTTTAGATGATGAAAGCGCTGTTAATGCGATTTATAGCTTTGTTTGGCGAACTTTTGAACGTTCGGTAATTTTGATGTTGGACACAAGTATGTTTGTATGATGTATTATTGGTGATAAAAAGTGGATTGTGTGGTAAGTAAAAATGGGTACATATGGGTAATTTACTTATTTATGTTTCTTAGAACAAATGTTTTAGATTTTTATCTGGGGTGTGAATATTGTCAGTTTTGGAAGTGATCACTTTTCTAGTAACCCACTGAATATTTAATAAAAGATTTATTGACTATTAAGAAATAATTCTTAACAACTTGCAGATTTGTACAAAAATTACACCACAGGCATCCGTGCACATATCACTATAAGATATAAAATTGTCTGGCGCGTTGAGTTGCATGTCGTTTGTGATAATTAACATTTTTTTAATTTATAAAAGGATGCAATAGGACGGATGCAGGAGGTGATGTTAAGTAGTCATCACGGACCATGCAAAACTGTTCATAATCATATATATTTTTTAATATTGGTCATAACAGCGCTGTTACTTCTGACTAATACTGTAAAATTTCCTTACCCCCATACATATGCCTCCTAATTGTCAATCGTGTATTGACCTATTTATTCTTTATTTGATTGTTCATCATTGTTGAACTTTTTATTGTATAAGAAGAGGTAAGGCACTAGTCTGGTATACTCAGGCCAAAATACTTGTTGACAGACTTTGCAGGTTTTAGAGAACATTTTGAAGAACCGGAAGCTACGAAAATTTTCATGCGATATACATTAGAATTACAGGCACTTGTGACAATTACGTGACATATGTGCCTTAAGCCATAAATACTAATGGTGGTGTATGAAAAACCTTACATCAACTTTTTCAGCGGTTTCAGAGAATTACTATAATAGGTGAATTGAGTAAACACGGCAGTGCGAATAAACCCTATCTGCAGAGTAAAGGTACGCAAATCAGCAGATCCGTGTAGCAACTATTTTTCGTACCTAACCCGAGAACCACTGCACTCGTATCGACGATTTGTCGATAACGACAATTGACGTGCAAAATTATCAAGATACGCTTCACGAACACTTCACTGCAATATTATTGCGTCGATTATTAGCGTGGCTGATTGATTTGAATGTAATAATCTGATAATTAATGTACGGATGTCTGCAGTAATTAACGAGTTCTGTGAATAATATAGCACATTGTCATTTTCCGGATAATACTTTGACATGTAACTTAGCGTAACTTGTTTCATATGTAAGTGTGCGACGATTTTACGAATATATTTTTAAACAATCCTTGTTTAGTCAAGAGTGGTTGTAATTTAAAAATTTTTGTGTATTGCTTGTGGTAAAATTAGTTGATATTAACTTAATCGTTTCACTTTTTAATTTTTTTATATTAATTGTAGAAGATTGAGGGACCTAGGTTCGATTACCGTATCGGATACTATTGGGTTATTCTAAAAGATAGTTTCTAGTAGGAACTCTGAGTTTAGAATTATGCTAGTTATATGGCAATAGGCTCGCCGCTTATTCCATGATGGGACGTATAGATTAACAGGTGATCCATTTGAGTTTATTTCACTCTTCTGCGTACCCTTCGGTGGCTACAGGCGCAAATAAAAATAATATTTCAATTGAATGTTTTATTAGTGCTGTGTTGAATAAGTGATAAACAAAACTAGGTAGATATATACATAACAGGAATGGAAACTTTAACCATTATCTTTTTACAGTGAGAATTTTGGATCACCAACAACCCTTTTGTCATTCCACTAGGGGATACACATCGCGTGTGATTATTGAGGCGTCTTAGGTTATGCAGTTTTCTTCACGGTATTTTCCTTCACCGTGATATTTAATGTAAAACACATTTTTTTGCGACTGAAGACACATGCATTAGACTGTCACTGTTTGTTTTCGTTAGTACTGTTCAGTGGCAAGTTTTGATCGCGCAGGACCGTATCTACGCAAAAACCGCATTCACTTTTTGATACGTGGCCGTTAGTGGCAAATTACACGCATTCTCGTGGTTCAGAGGATAATATTTTGTGGCTAATTTGACCTCTATTATAACTAAATAAGGCATACAATACCAATGGATATGCTGTTTACATTTAAGTAAATAATCAAACACATCTCTAGTTAGTCTTAAGTGTTGTTACTCTAACGCCGACTATCGTCTCTTTAATTAGTCCTACTATTTTTCACATTTCAAAAATAATTGCCATACTCGCCGTATGAAGTAATTAAATAGTATAATGTTGGAAGTTTTAGAAACATGCGACTATCTTATCGTGAACCGCAAATGCGAAAAAAAACAAAGGCAAACAGAGGCCAATAATTATTCATTGTGTTTTTAACACGCGCCAGAAGGCCCGCGCGAAATTGTAAGAGGCCCACTAGCGCGCCTGAGCGATGTCGTAAAAATTGTTCTCGAATCCATGGAGTGCTGTACGAATGTTTTTATAACATTTTAAAAACTTATATTTCATATTTTTTGATAGTTTGCAAATTAATCTGTTTCTTAATAAACAGATGAGAGTTACGTTAAACACGTGCCCTCAAAACGAAGTAAATTATTGATTATAAACCTATACAAGTGTTTAATATTTACAAGTTACTTATGCAACAAAGCAAGTTTGAAGAAAATATATATTATAAATAAATATTTCAGGCATGGCAGACACACTTCTCCTGCACCTGACAACTCTCCTACCCACTCGTTTCTTTACCAATCCTTAAATTTGCCCTTTAATTCCCAAGAAATAATTTAGTACAGATCTAATGTATTGTCGTAGTTTTATGGCGGTTACAACAAGCTTCTAGACATAAAAGTTTACTAGAAATAAAAAACAAATACACACTCCTATTATCCTCGTGAACTGACTCCATGCCATCCGAATCCGCACCCGAGCGCAGCCATCTCCTGACTTGTTAATGCCGGCAGCCTACTATCTTAGCATATTGCAAGACTCTAAATAACACCATTATTTCCAGGATCCACCCGTCCAAATATAGAAACGTTATCAGGGAAAATATTTGATGGGCGCCCGAGCAAATTGAATTTATTATTTAAGTCCAATCAGAGGCCTAGGGCCTCGCATATTTATGAAGTGCCCATTGACGGATACAAGAGTGGGCACAGTTGTGAGTCTGTACGCAAAAACGGTAGTTTTGGGATTACAGAATGGGGTCAGGGATTTTGGTCGTTACGTTGAAGTTCAAATTTGTTTGGTTAGATCATGATAACGTTATACTTTTTGATATTTAGGATTTGGGGTCTATGAACACTTATTCGACGATTTACATAGATATATTTAGATAATATAGTCATAGTGTTGACGTATTAATGGAAATCATATACACACAAAAGTTTGGATCCTCATCATCATCATTACCAGCCTACTCCTGTCCACTACTGGACAAAGGCCTCAACAATGCCACGCCACTGAGCTCGATCTTCAGCTCTTCGCATCCAACCACTGCCAGCC
>DWME01007293.1:0-12756 GCA_018244795.1 Parelbella ahira ahira
AACACGACAAATATTTGTCTTGGATAGGAAACGAATCCACGACCCCTAGCTCAACAGTCAAACCTGCCACCCAGTGAAGCATAAACACATTTGAAATGTTTTATGACAAGTGATCAATTAATGTTGTTACAGCCTAAAAACGAAGTCAGTTACCTTGACGTCTAAAAAAAGAATTTCCGGATGGTAATCTATGTGGTTTTTGATAAAATATTCAGCGACATTGCAAAGTAAACCCATTTCGGGCACCGAGAATAGATCCGCCAAGTGCACCATCTTTGCTCTATTAGCCTGAAAAAAATACAGACAAATTTTATTTAATTAGTATCACTTATACATAGAAATAACATAAAAATATCTGCGATAAATCATTATCATTCTAATACACACATACAAACTAACAAAACTACGTATTTTTGGACATAAAATAAATCTAAAGGAGACAGATAGTAACATTGACACTGAACGAACAATCTACTAATTCTTAATGTCACCGACAGTCCAGCATATAGTTTCAGAAGAATATGTTTGTAATTTTCAAATTTTTTAATATGTTAAATTACTTCGAGTTGGCACTTTATTGTATCCATTTTGTATAGTATGATTATAATTATAGCAAATAAACAAATACTTTTGTATATACAAACATATACATTGTTTTTTGTGCTATAATATATTGATATATATATAGAACACTACGGAAATATAATGGACATTTCAAATAACAAGATTCTATTTCCATATGTATATTTACGACGGATTTCCTCTTAAATAATTATTTACTACTGTATTGTATAGACGACTCTTGTTTAACAAAGGAGTTAAATACTTCAGAAGATATAAATATTGCAGTAAGTAGAAGAAGAAGTATATATTGCAACATTTCGCTATTATTTTATTAGAAGATAAGGAAAAAAATATAGTAAAAAATATTTCTATTCGAAATTCAAACATCGCTTACTTGAAGGCATTTTGTGATAATAAAAACACCCATTTAGAACTGGCAACAGTAGATTCAAATACTTATCACAATGTCAGTTTTTTAATGACCTGTAAGGTCATATTGACAGTCATATTCGTGATAATAGCCAAAAAGAAAAAACCAAATGTACCGCAAGCAATATTATCGATTATTTTTAATAACACAAAATAAATATACTTAAACATTGATACAATAACAACTAGACAGTACAATCTACACAATACCATTTAAACTAACATAACATATAAGATCTATCTAGATTTTTCTATATCTATACAACCACTAGTTTGCAACATTTATATGTACTGTAACCATTGTTGCATACATACATGTTTTTTATTCTTTGGTTCATTCCATTCCACATTAGTGTACATCTTAAAAAATAAAAATTTAAACGTTACTGATCAATGAAATTGTTGTAAATTGTTTTAATAAATTTAAAGCCATGAAAAAAAATGTATTGTAAACGTATTGATATGTGAAACATGTACCTACAACATAAATTCCTTGATAGAACAGTTTCAACTGGATATCTCCAAATACGTAATTAGATTGTGATTCAAAATAACTGCAAATAAAACTAGATAAATCTGGAAATATTGGGTGTTTCTTTTATGAAAACAAAAATAAACATCGCCTACTGATTACACAGACGATCCTCTTTATTACTCAGTAATATTAATTTCACCTCAACACTTGATTAAATAAAGCCACAAATCTAAAAGTAGACAGAGGCATTGATATGCAGGGTACTATCAACTATAGCATATATACTGTGTAAGCCACTAGTTGTCGTCCAAGTATAAAATGTGGTAGATTACGATACGTCTGGCATTTCATTTCAATAGACTAACACAGGTACGCAAATAAAAATTGGAAGACAAAAGCGTACGTAACTTATTACTTTAGCTACGTTATTACATGAATAATCGATAATGATATATTTCCCGCTAATAAAAAGCACTGTCTCTGTAACCTCATCATCATATAAAAGTTATTATACTGTTAAACATTATATAAGTATTTCTCATTTCTGATTGAAAAAGTTTAAAACCGTATAGGTATTACTGCTGCCCATGTATGAGTTGGCAGCTTCATGCGCGTATGAGATTATGAGATCTTTACTATGAAGGTCTCTTTACGATGTTTCTTCGCAGGTGTAGCCAATGACATTATAATCTCAAAAGCACATTAATTTCTTAAATAGACAGTGACGTACCGTGGATTCGAATTTCAAATCCTTGACGTTGGAGGATGAAATCTACGTGATTGAGTTATCACTGCCTATTTATAAACTTAACTATGATAAAAATTAACCCAACAATAAAGCGTCAGTTCACTTATAATTTGTATGACTTATAGGAAAGTAATATAACGAGCTACATCTTAGACTGCATTTCGCTTTCCATCTGGTGAGATTGCAGCCAAACGTGAGCCAAACGACCTATACAATACGCTATTTTAGTTCTAATTGACTCTTGCGGAAACAAACTATTTTTACAATAAATATGTTTCTTGCATAACGTCCAACATATAAAATGACAAGACGATAATAATTCAGTACAGCCATATCGCGAAATGTCTAGACACGTCGTAATCTGGCTGCGACAATTACTAGTAGTACTATTGGACGGCAACAGCTATGGAGAAGCTGGGGGAGCGCGCAAATGAATGATTGCTTACAAGTGCCACTGATTACTTCCACATTGTGTGGAACGCATGTATCACATACAAAAGGGACTGTGCAGCAATGATATCTACACTTGTACATTCATATTGTATATTTATGATTGTAACTGTACCAATAGAGGTAGTTTAATAAAAATTTAATCTGTTTTTACAATCGTTAAAACAGTTATTCATCTGCACATACTATCAGCTTTACAATGCTAAGTGCCGCAAGAGATTAATTAATGTGGTACTCGTGTTGCTAAGCTACCACACTACTTGCAGAACATGTATCAGCTGTTTCCAACATGTGACATGGGCCTCTCTTGCGTATATCGATTGCAGACTTAGAGAATGTGGATCTATTTAAATTTTTCATTTTACATTTAAATTATGATGCAGGGGACTGATCAATAGCTGCCAAAGAAACTAGTTTAAAGCCGGCAAATCCATAGAAAACAATTTCCAAATAGTCATTTAAATAATAACAAAGTACTTAAATTCTTAATAATTAACCAACAACATTAGAAAGTATGTTTGTGTTATAATTTTGGTAAATTCAAAAGCTGTGAAAAACTATACATAATAAATATTATATTACGAAAAGACCACGGTACTTGTAGATTTAATGCATTGTTAAATAGATGTAAAATTATGGTAAAACATCAAACACAATTTTATTCATAAGTAGATTCACATTTATCATAAGTGGGATCAGCTATCGACTTAACGAAGAAGAAGAACGAAGACCATGGCACTACATCCTATGATCAGATTTCAGAGACATAAATTAAAATGCTGAAGAATGTACATTGTAAATCATCACATTTCACATGGTTTGTGAATATATGATTGATGTATCGTATTCATAGATGTGTTACTTAGCCCAAACAGTCACATCATTGCAAGAGTTTCTATTTTCTCAGGTAGACATAATGATAATAATCAGTTTAGAGAATTACAATGATAGAGAACTATATATTAATACGGTTGAGATGATGATGATAAGAATATAGAGGGGTGTCACTATTATGTCATGTCTGAGATTTGTGCTCTCCATACTTTCTATACCATACCAACCTTAACACAAAGTTATTAAGCATTTCATTAAAATTCATTCTACCTGATATTTTCAGAGAAAAACTCTGCAAGAAAAGTGCAAAGAGAGCTCACAGCCAAACTCAGCAACATATTAGCTATTTACTCATCTGTTCATCGATCTGCTTGTTTGCTAGGCTAAATATATTAAAAAACAAATTAATATTCTTAAAGCAAAACACATACCCTATGAGCTCTGGTATCACCCTCAACATATGCAATTGGTATAATTCTATTCTTGTACAGCTTCAGAACCTCCTCAGTGGAAACCGGTGTAAGACCTCTATAAACAGCACCAAATTGTATTTGCAGAAATGAGTCCAGTTTTAAAAGTAGTCCCTTTTCAATATCATAGTGCAACCCACGAACAGCAAAGTGGGGTTTGTATTCTAATTTTGATATTTCTGCTGGATACTGAAAATCAACACAAATAAATATTACAACTAACTTAGGAATTTCATTTGAATGTTTTCAATAAGACCACCACAATAAAAAGAACTCCCTACCAATAATGTATATAGTAGAAAATACAACCTTCTACCCACAATAGTTATTTTCTGAGACACCTAGCTTTTTTATGTATAAAAATAATAAAGAAACAAAATTGGTCATTTAAAAAAGTGGTTACTGTTTGTTGGAAATGTATCTCAATCTTTTACCAGTTATTTTTCAAGTGTTGGTATGGAAAACTGGAAAAGTAACTAGTATAAAAAAATATGAGTATCGTGATAATCTGTTCGTTCATAAGTGTTATTTTATTAAAAGAAACCAGATAGAAATTAACAGGTCGGATTAATCTATCGGAAATCGAAACTACTGTTAGGTAAATACTCGCCTTATATTTATCCAAGAGCATATCTCTACCCAGATTATAAAGTAAATGTTCCAGAGTTGGTTTGTAATGAGCCAATGTGTAATCATAATCGAATCCGTACACTTTTACTTCGGACAAGTCGAGCTCGTTGCACGCAAATACACCTTGAGGATTTACATCTTGTGGCAATTTTTTAGCTACAACAAAAAAATAATAAAAATATATGGCACGTGGAAAAATATTATGAAGGATAAAAAAAAGTCACTTACACCGGTATTTTAATTTTGTACGACAATATGCTTCTTTCAAAAGTTCTCGCGTAGAAAAATATTTGCATAATAACGGTATGCAACTTCTCGATTTATTTTGGGATAAATTACTGTTCAACCTCACTAAACCACCTACGATAGTATTGCACAGAGACATTTTTAATACAAAAATATTAATATCAAAAATATTCTTATTTGAACTGTACTCTAAACGGGATACCAGAACATCGCGTTATTCTAAGATATATGTAAATTATCAGGATTACGAGTTAACTTCCATTTTAGATTTTTTACAAAGCGTTGCATAATTTGTCGAAAAGCACAACTACATCGCGGTCACACAGCTACTGTTTTCAAGATATGAATTTGAGATATGCAAGCACTGTGCCCAACGTTGACTACGTTCAATGTGTTTTACGTTGAATGACCTATACTATGAATGAAGTGAGCTGAGTGAATGAAAATAAGCTCTATGTTAAGAATATTATTTTGTATTCTATAACGATTCGACTTTAGAAATCGATTATTTAATTTTTATATTTGCAATGCTTAATATAATTTTATTGTTATTAGTAATTTTATATGTGACGTTAGAATCAACTTATTTCGAAGTCCTCATGTCAGATTATTATTGTGTTAAATGGAACGTTGCAGCGATATAGAAACGTTTTGATTTAACGCAATTATGTACATTACCTTTCAAAACATTAGTTTTCTTTTCGTTGTAGTGCGAACAGTGAAATAATTGCACAAAATATAATAGTTTATAATATATTGATTCTAGGTGAACCAGTAGTAGTGAACTAGTTCATTTTTAATTATAACACAATGCAATTTATTTATTAATATAGGTACATTTCAAATAATAATTATTTTTATAGAAGCTGATTGTCGTGTTAAAAATTTACTTTATTTTACATTACCTAAACTCTTATCTGTTGACTGATCTCGACTTGCAAGCTGATGAGGTAAACAATAAAATTAGAAGTGTTTTCTATTTTCGATATCACTTCTAGACCTACTGGATCTTCCGTGACGGTTTTAATTAAGAGAAAGAGCAGTGAATCATATTTTACACATAAACGAGTATGTGGGCTGACGTGTCTTATTAAGAATTAGATTGCGGGTCTTTTTCGGGTGTCAGTTGTTAGGCATTTTTGCAATTACATATTTAATTAAAGCATGAACAGTTACGAAAATGATTCATACAAAAGCGTGAATATTGGAATTGAAAATAAAAATCCAAGATTTCCATCCAACAACCAATGTTAATACTTAATAAAATACATATAATTTGTTGATCTAAAATACTCTTCATATTTTAACCTTTACTAAAAATCTATTCCATGAGACTTCTGGTGAAACGTGGGAGTGCACTACACTCCTCTGCCCACCCTTCGGGGATTAGAGTGATGTGAGGTTACGTTATCTGATGACAATTTGACGAACGAAATAAAGAAAACTCATTTAGCTCTCAATAATTATTATTATTCGATAACAACATAAAAATAAATGAATCTAAAACTTCCACTTACAATAAGTAACGAACAATGTTATAAAAATATATTATGGAGTATTTATAAAATTTTTATATAAGAAAAATAATTAAATTTGTGGATAAGCACTGCCAATATAATTTTTACTGCGGTATCGGAAGTTGTGAGTAACAATATTAACATCTTTTGTTCCAAATTTCAGTTTGCAGTCACCGTCGGGACGCGTGACGTAGCACAGGGTGTAAGTCGCTATTTCCAGTTCCGGAGATGTGCCTATGAACATACTATCCACGGGCTTGTCGACGCCTTGTTGATTAAAATGAAGCTTCATCACCACACCTTTCTGTAATTGTTTTAATTTCAAAATAAACCATAGATTAAACTTATCATAGATCAACATCCTATCTTTTTTATAAAAACAACAAAAGGCATGCTCGTAATAAACTATTCCTTTTAATAATTACGTTTTGAAATAATTTAATGTAAACAAAATTGTGTTGAGTGAACACCAATGAGTGTTTTAGCACCAATACCAACTATCACAGCCAATGCTACTTACGTCGTTCATTTCGACGTATTTTAAATAGCCCAAATAATTCACGCGATTAGCAGCTTCTTCTTTAGCGAAATAAATCCAATTATGTAGACCTAAAACCGACAAAAATTGATTACAATTCTATATCACAAAATAGAAACCCAAATTGGTAGTAGGTATATAATTTGACAAGATATAGACTTACCAGAAACTTCTTCATTCTTAAGTTCTGATACAAATACGTGCTCAAAACCGGAGCTGCTAATTTTTCCTTTACCTCTAGAATATAAGCCGAACCAAATGTGTTTCACGAAATCCCTTTGTTGTTTCGGGTCTTGAGTTACGTATCCTGTATAAAGCCAAAAGGTAGTTATTAAAATACTGGGTTCTATCCGAACTCTGAATACGTGCGATTAGGGTACTATTGATTTGATTAATTAAATATCTATGCATAGCAGATATTATCTATGCATATATTAAAGGTTGCATATTTCTACATATTCTCTAAGCGATTTTTTTAAAATAGTCTACGCACTTTTTGAGTGTTCAAACCTCGTTAATATACATACTTCATCACAATGGGACGAACAGCGATCTGATAATGAAATGGTACTTTCATATAGTACAAGATTTAATTCCTAACAAATGTAACAAAGAAATTTAGAATTCGTTTACCTTTATCCTTCAAAAAGTTCATGAGGTGCCGCATGACTGTTGTTGCCATGATGGCGTCCATGAACGCGTTCTCTTCATTTCTTTCCTAAAATAATCGGGGTGTAGAAGTTAGAAAAACGAAAACAAAATATGTAATAAGAAAACAAAAAAAAAACCGTTTTTTCTCACAAATAATTACCTGCGCAGTAACATGTTCGTTCACTAATGTGTCTCTTTCGTAATTATCTAACAGAGGCAGGAATTTTTCTATCGTAGGAATATTCCAAGCCTCAGCTGCAACCGTGAGCAATCTGCAAACAATCAAGACGTTGATGTAAACAAGAGATTTCGATCGATCTTAGGCCGTGTCTAAGTAAATAAAAAAGTACGTTACTAATCGATCATTTAAAAAAAATGTAATCATATATTCTCAGTGAATTAACGTGAAATTTAAAATTATTTCATTTAGTGTTCCACACACAAAGATTGTGTGACTGTGGACTGGTTAAAAATCCCAATTCCCTTCCCATTGTCCAATAATATTTGTGACTAAAAGAATATATAAAAAGAATTTATCAATGTACAGAGAAATGCGCAAAATTACATTTAACTTACAAGATTATCTCGGAAGCAAACTTACGGTTGTGGTGCCTGGTCATCCTTAGAATACGACGTGGTTTTCGTCTGATAATTGACAGTGACATATTTCGCGGCATTATTAACATCTTTTTTCAATAATTCTTCGCTTAGCGTTTGCAAATCAGCGTCGCTGGGGACGTTTTTGTTATTCGTATTTGCGTTCGGTAAAGAACTAGGCAAAACGGGGCTATTAGGACGTGGCGTCTGAGCCGGATTTAATCCATTGTTTGAAGCTGCTGGCTTAATCTCATTAGGTTTTGGTACACCTGGTATAGGTGTAGGAAAAGCGGGTTTAGAAGTAGGTTTAATTGATCCCGACAAAACATCACTAAAACTCATGGGTTTTGGTGTCACCACTCCTTGTGATGGACTATTTGTAAATCGCGTGCTTGCAGTAGACAATGTTGATCCTTGCGTCCCTTTCGGGTCGTGTAATATCGAACTGTAACTGGGCTTTTGTGTTGGGACGGTTATTCCTTGATTTTTATCTTTACTGTCGTAAAAGTTAACCAGATCTTTGACCTTTCCACCAGCTGGCTGATTATTTTCCATTTTTGGTTTCGTTGTTGTGAATTGGGGTGCAACATAATCTCTTTTGGGCGCAGAGGGACTTTTCGGTGTAGTTGCAACTGGTGAATTTGTGTTGTAAGGATTGTTTGCCGGAGGTTTCAGTGGTGGAAAATTTGGTGCGACATAATCTCTTTTCGGGGATAATGGTTTACTCGTTGTTCCGGCGCTGGTAATAGCAGTAGTATAAGAATTAGCGTTTGCTTGATTAAGTGGCTTGGACGGAGGGTTTAAGGATGGAAATTGCGACTCGTAATTTTTTTTAGGGTCCGTGACACCAGCTCCTTCGTGCATTAAAAAATCTGTATTCGTTTTATATCTTTCTCTACAGAAACCTGTAACAAAATAATTTATGAACATTTGTGATCTGTTATTGATTGCGTGCAAATATCTTTAGGCAACAGCAATTTTATTAGGTATATTTTTAATGAAAGTAATCCAATTTGTTAGTGTAACAGTGGGTAGGAATTAAAACTTGACAAATTAATCATGTATTAATGGTTGTATACAAAAGATGAATAGACAAAGATTGAATATAAATTATTTCTTATAAATAGCAAAGAGAACCTTGACCTCTCGAACTTCTATAATCAATTAACGATAAAACAGTTCATACTCACATAGACTAAGTTGCGACGTAAACAACGTTATTAGGAACATATTCCCCAGGTCAATCTGCATATTTATGAATATAAAAAAAATGGCTGGTAATAAAAAAAACAACTAAGCCAAGTTATTAAAGTTGACTAGATGACTAAAAGAATTTATCTCTTAAAATAAACTTCACTATTTCCCATTCAACTCACACCAGACACATTCAGTTATAGACTCGGACTGAAGTCTCTGAACTGCAGAAATTTAACGGGATCGAATCGGAATGAATGTAATGAGTACAGCTTTGTTTTGTTGCTGGTGTTGACTGACAGAATGAACTCGTCATACGGTCATACCATACTCATGTCATAAAATATTATCTTTGATCGAAGCTGCTAACATTTATAACATTATGATTATGAATGTACTAGTACTATTAAAAGAACGAATGAATGTTCTAAGTATGAACTACTCTTTTGGTCCTATTTGGAAATATTACGTAATTAATATATTTTACCGTATTCTTTCCTTATCCCTTTTATGTTGCTTTTATAATTATTTATGCGACAGAAGTTTTTAATAATAGTTAGTCAAAAAAGCGTTGCGAACATCTAAATATTATACTAGAGTAGGAAGCGACCTTAAATGGGTCCCTCGAAAAAAAAGAGAAAGCAAATGAGGCAGGCATTTCTACTCACGCACGCACAGGTAGCGCCAGCTTGAGGTCATTATTTTTTTTTATTTGTCTGTTCTTTTGTTATATGTATATGCGTCAGTAGTGAGATAGAGAGAGATAGATAGGGTATCGCGATCGTTTCTCTCTTTTTAACCGTTGAACGTTGCCGCTTACAGCCTATCTGCCGTATATCTTTCCTGCTCATATCTCTATGTATATACCTAAAAATCAGTACGTATTCGTTTACTACGCTGAGCTATTCCTCAGAGCTAAAAACAAAGACGATAGTAAGAAGCTGCCAACCTTCACTAGTTGGAGAAGCACTACAAGAAGATTAGTATAATGCATTTATGCTGTAACATTAACGTTGTTCTAAAATTTGTTCTGGTCACACTGCATTTAAACGCCAGATGTCATTCCGTTGAAGAAATAGACTTGTAGTTGTGTTCGCATTGTACGTATTTTTGTGTTGTTCTGATTTGTAGCGATGCCGGTAAAAATTTAAATACAATGATTGAAATTTCTTAGCAAAAAAATGAAAACTAGGTTAAACACGTTTGAATTAAGCCTATATTTTTGCGTGTGGATATTTTCAAATATATTTTCTCTTTATAAATTAATTGAGGCACAAACAGGTAAAATACCTTTATTCAGTTTTTTTTAACGAGGTCATACAGCAAACAATTATTATCAGAATCTCTGTGATATTTCAGATGTTCTACAAAAACAAGATTTATTATCTCTTAGAGACTTACAACCAGGGTGGGCATTCATTTCCAGATATAAAGATGTTTCGGATATTGAATGGAGTAGTTGGAAATATTTTTTTTATACATCTTGGTATTACCTGATAATGCAGTTTATAATATCAGAGATTATCCGCCGAGTAATGGCATCTTGTCTAAAATATTGGTATATTTTATCAACAACAATCTTTATAACAATGAGACTGGGGTTGAGGCAATTGATTATAATTTCCGCCCAGCCATTGATCTACTCGTTGATAATAGCTTTTGGAGGCAACAAGTTTACCATATGGGTAACAAGTATTCTTTTACTGCTTAGTTATAATTCATTGAAATATAAATTCCTTTTTTGGAACTTCTTGGATCATGATGACATGCAAGACGAAGAAGTTTATTTAACATTATTTAGTGTTGCCTGGATTGAGCTCAGGTGTATAAGCTATTGTATTGACTTCATTGAGAAAAGGAACAATTGGAGAAAATATAAAAAACTGACTTTTCAAGATGTAATTGACATGTTCAGTTATGTACTATACTTACCACTGCTGTACACAGGACCAATAATACTTTATGCAGATTTCGAAAAAAGTTTTCATGTCACCAGTGAAGGTGTTACTTCTAAGCTAAGAAGGTTTATCTGGAATATGATGTTTTATCTACTGTACACATTCCTTCTAGATGTTGCATTTCATTATATTTATTTTTTTGCAATGCAAAGCAATATGGAGGTATTTACTATATACTTTTTTGCTTCATGAGATATAATGGTGTGTATAAAAAGTATAAATGAATTTTATGTTTTTAGCTAATAAGAAGGTTGCCGTCAATAGCACTCTGTGGGGGAGGTCTTTGGATGGGATTGCAGTTTCATATGAAGTATGTGATATCTTATGGCACCACATCAGCATTTGCACGGCTGGACAACATGGAACCACCCCCAACACCAAGATGCATAGCCAGAGTGCATGTGTATTCTGAAATGTGGAGACATTTTGATGTTGGGCTATATAAGTTTTTAGTGAAGTGAGTATAATTTTGGGGTGATGGTTTCACATCATTTAAAAGGTTTCCAGTTTTAACCATAAAGTTTATATTTATTTTGATTTGTTGACTATTTGAGCAGATTGAGTTTTGAATATCAAAATGTAATTAAAAGTGATTATAATTATATAATTTTCTTTTGCAGATATATTTATAAGCCAGGATTCTACACCATATCCAAATACAACAATTTGCCCAAGACTGCCCACAAATTGCTTGCCTCCTTAGCAACATTTATGTTCATATTCATGTGGCACGGCACTGTGTGGCACATCCTTGTTTGGTCTTTACTAAATTATTTGGGTATTACATTAGAACATCTGGGCAAAGCATTCTCAAGGCATCATAAATATCTATGGTTTAAGACTAGTGTTTTAAAAACAGACAAAATGGAGGCTAGGTTCATTGCTATGTTATGTACACCATTGTTGGCATTGTCAGCAGTTTCAAATTTTTATTTATTTGCAGGTAGTGATGTAGGTAATTTATTTTTTGAATGTTTTTCACAACCATCCTTATTTAATTCAATTTTACTATGTACAACTTTATACTGTTGTTGTCAAGTTTCTATGGCTTTAGAAGATGTTCCTTCTAGGGGTTATGTTAAAATATGTGATACTAGTACAATTCAATAAAGTTATTTTTATTGAAGTTTGCCTATAAAAGACTGATTAAATTAAACAATGTATAATTTTTTTTTCACAACACAATCATATCATTCAAATTAAATTAGATTGTTTTACACATTGCTTTTATTTCCGTTTTTTCTGACCTTTTTTATTTTCCCACTGTTGGACACGGGTGTCCTCTTAGAATGAGAGAGTTAACCCATTCGCTGCGGCAGTAAAAATGACCTTTATTAGCCAAGTGCGGGGCGGTTTTCGTCGCAAACGTCGATGGGCGTCCTCCGCACCTCATAAGGACAATATAAAACGCCGACTGGCGTTTTCAGCACTGTTTAAAGAAATTGATCATTCTTA